>JAMPIV010006530.1:0-277959 GCA_024509875.1 Oreohelix idahoensis
AGGTTTCCTTCCGGGTGCAAGCCAAGAGATGACCGTGACAACAACTGTCACACTAAGGGCGCCGAGAAAATTACCCGTCGTCTAGGGGAGGGAAACCCGTCCTAAGCAGATAGATAGGAGGGAGTGCAAAATCAAGGTTCAGCAGAGGAGACTCATCAAAAGCAGACTGTGGGGAATGTAAGCCACCGTCCACGCAAAATGAGTGCAGAAACACGTCAAGAGCGATCCCCCTACAGATTCGACAGCTACATGCATGGCAAGCAGATGTCACAAGCCAGCAGCGACGCGGCACAACTAGGCGAATCTTCTAGACCACAGCAACTGCCATCCCGACAAAGCACAACTAGGGACATGTCGACCAAGACAGTCCCCAGCCGGGTTGTACCGATGACAGAAGCTCAGCCCAAAGCATCGCCGCAGAGAAAGAGTCATACGCAGCACCAACGATCTAAGAGGCTACGATCGAAGCGCCAGAGGTGGTGATGTTGTCGGGACGACAACAAAATCAGGAGGGAGATATGTGATGGGCCGGGAAGACACCCCTGAGGCCCCACCCCCACTTCAGTTCAAGGCATGTTTGTCGCCCACATATTTTCGTTGTGCGCGGAGCATGCTGGGATGTGAAAATTCTAACGAGATAGAAAATATATTAATTAGGCCACAATAACGCCTAAATATTAATTGTGGTGTATAGTTGTGAGTTATATTTGAGATTCGTGTGTTATATTAAATAGCTGTAAGTTTTATTTGTGTTTTCGCTATTCCTAAGCGATAATCGCGTGTGATATTTAAGTAGCCAAGATTAATCCGCACAGCGCAGTAAAGTGAGTGATTAGCCTAGTGCCTATAAAAAGAGATAGCGAACTACCAGCGGCCCTTTTTTTTAAGTATCAGTCCAGACAAGAGGGAACGAAACGAGGCGATGCGACCTGTGTGGTTAGCAGATGGACCAGAGCACGTGAGCTGTAAGTCTTAGCGCATTTTTGTAGAATTTAGCATTCGTGTTCTATTAAGTCTGAATCATCACGTGAGTTAATTTAAATTAGAATTAGTTTTATATAATTCTAGAATTATATTCAGCACGAGTCTATTTTAATGTTTAGTGAATTAGGTCTAAATAAATAGATAGATGTGTTCCCAAAGGAAATGTCTTTTTAGGACATTATAATTTAGTCTTGAAATGATAGATGAGTGAAAATAATGTTTGATAGGTTTTATTAGGCACGCAAAGCCTAAATCCAGATGTGAGAATTTAGTATCAAGTATTTCATCCATCAGACCGGGCAAATGTAGGAGGAGAGTGTTTTATACATGAAACTGGACAGAAATGTTATCAGAAAGGCAGATATAGTATGAAGCTATTTCACGGGAATGTAGATAAGATTAACAATAGCAAGATTGTAGCCACGTGGCGAGGACTGTATAAAAAGCGGCGAATAACACGCCCCGCGTGGTAAACCTATAATGTTACGCCATGTGACACGTTGTGTATTTAGTCCCAGTTTGGTTTAAGTCGAGAATAATTATATTGTATTCTTTATGTAAGAGTGATTTAGTGTATTTCACGTTTATTGATAATTCTACTGTATATTTAATGGGTTACTGTGAGGTGAGAATATGTATTTAGATTTCTGGAGAGCGCGAGGCCACTCCTTTGTTGAGACATGTGTTTCTCTGGTTGCTCCCGGCGGAGCATGGAAACACCAATGTGGCTGGTGTCTATCACAAGCCGACAAGAAGCATTTTTATGCTATGGCAGTGATTTGTTTCGGTAACGATGTGTTTCGTGTGATGAGATTCTCAGTTCGCACCAGTCGTCACATACGACATGCTTCAGAATGCAGTAACGAATATTGAGATTAGATCAGTTACGAGGTAGTAGCTTATTCTCATTACTGAGAGTATTTGTTGTACATACAGTTGAATATTATTCTATGTCCATTTTATGATTATTTAATTATGGTTATGTGAGGAATGGTTGTGAGAGCACGTGGGCTCACTTCAAGGTAAATATTTCTCTTCTCCGCTCCTGAGGGAGCATGGGGCCAACAGTGTGGTTTGCCTCCATATTAAGTATTCATATGCTAGGGCAGTAGTGTTTCGGTAGCAATCTGTGTTACATGGTGAGATTGCCAGCCCCACGCACAACACCTTACTAGTCTCATTGGACGACATGCATGAGTGTGTGTGTGTGTGTGATAGCTGAGTGTGTGCTCTTGCAGTAGTGGTTTTGGTAGCAACCTGTGTTACATGGTGAGATTGCCAGCCCCACGCACAACACCTTACTAGTCGCATTGGATGACACACATGAGTGTGTGTGTGTGTGATAGTTGAGTGTGTCAGGTGGCGGCGTAGGACAGTTTGACAGGTGAGAGCGTGGTGTTTCTCATTCAGTATTATATTATGATTTTAACTATTCTGTGCTTTGTTTGCTTCTTCAGATTAGCATCGGGCACTGTTGGGTGTTTGTTTGGTTTGGTGTTATGTTCGCTAGTTTATTTGTTTAATGTTTGCTTTGTCACTGAATGGGCTGTACAAATAAATATAGCCCCTGCCTCTAGAATCAAGAGTTTTATTGTTGTTCGGGTCGGTGCGAGTGTAGCAAGAGAGTGATCACACATCACAATATAATCATCATCATCATCATCATCTCGCCCACCCTACCACATCAGCATGTGCAAATGCTATTTCTTTAACATGGGCAAAGGCATCATCAACAAATAGGTGCAATTTGTTCAATCTGGGGTTAGCATATACTAATGCTCTCAAGGGATTCTTCATTTGCAGAAAATTAGCATGCGCAAATGTCATTGGGGTACTTGTGATAGGCAGTATCAACAAAATATTGTTGGAGTATCAGAGATCAAGCTGGTTGGGGTATGACTGGCATAGGGTGATTTATTTATTTTCTTCTTCAGCTGCTAACCTCAGGGCAGTCAATGTTTTACAATATTGGCTTATCATCATCAAAATGTGAGAGGGTGGCATATAAACATATAGCAATCCTATAAAACCATTTAGAATGTTTTCTCTTCTTTTCATTTTTTTCTTTTATGTCTTTTGTCTCTTTTTTCATTTTTTTCTTTTTCATTTCTTTTTTGTTTTCTTGTGATTTCTTTTCTTTTCTTGTGCTTTCTTTTCTGTTTGTATCACAAGTACTAAAGAATGATAAAAATCAATTCACTAAACACTAGATATACTATCAACATTTCTAATAGTAAATCCTAACCAATAGGGCTGCAAGTAATAGTTTAGGTTAGAATAGAAGGAATGTTGTAGCAGTATCTGTTGTCAAAAAATGGCGAGGAAAGGGTACATCAAGGATCTCCTGATTACAACATGATTGTAATTCCAAGGAATGAATATGATTGGGATTGAAAAGATCACAAGTCTAGAATGTCGTCTCAATATAGTGGAATGGAAAAAATAGTAAGTTAAAGATGATGTAACAGTGGGGTGAAGAAAATCTTATTATAGAGAGTCAAGGTTGGGATATGGAATCTCTTTAGGAGAATGTTTAAAATTCTTGACAGTACTAATATACATCTGGGTCTAAAATAATAATGTACATTTGAAAAATAAATAATCCTGTGGAGAAAAATAGCATAACATGCAATACTAGTTTTGGGTATGAATTATGTGCTGTTAAGAGATGTCATAGTAGGAACAGTATGATTGATCAAGGTGATAGTATAAAGGAGTTTAGCATAATTTAGATCAAAGAAATATTAGTATGGGGTAAGAAAAACTACTGGTGTAAAGTGTCTGCATGAAAATGCACTAAGATGCGAAAGTACAGGATTCTGGATCTGCAAGGACAAGAAGTCTGGTGAATGGAGCGTGGAATATGATCAGTTTCAAAAGTGTAGATCCCTGTTACAACAGAATAGTGTGACACATGTGTTATAGGTAAGGTTGTGTACCATTCTAAATATTAAGAAAATGTCTGTAACTAAATAATGTCTGTAAACTCGTAACACCGTGTGTTATCACTTGTTTTGTCATTTTTATTTCACAAAACTATACTATCTAAAGAAAATCCTCCGTGGGCTGGTCTTGATTTCTTTCTCTGGCATCAGTAGTGGTATGGCTGGGAAAAAACTTTCTGGCATAAAGTCATCTATAACTGTCAATCTGAACATAGTCTGAAACGAAAGTACATGTGAAAGTTAGTACATTGTTAAAAAGTAATTTCACATTCGCGGTGACCGTACATGGGATGGCATGTACATTGAAGACTTGAGGGGCGTGTTTTCAGAATAGTCTTGTGAATTCTTTCGCCAACTCCAACATTGCAATTTCCCGACTGCTTAGGCGAGAATCATACTGAGTAACTGTGGGTGACACTGCATTTGCTGATTGTTGGGGCTCTGAGGACATTGGCGAATGCGGTGATGGCTTAACATCTTTTGATTGCGGTGATGGTTTCACTGTGGTAGGGGTTTGTATGGCTGGAACATCTGTTAGTTTTGAGGCAGGGGCATGTTTCGCTTTGATTTTTCTTCTGACTTGGGCCTGTGGTACGTTAACGTCTTTTACAGTGGGCGCAATTTGCACACTGTTGTTTTTAACTAGTAGAGCTGAGGCTATTGCTTCTCGGCTTGGTTTTGGAACATGATAGCGTTTCTTCAGAATCTTTCGTCTGATATAGTTGTGCTGTATACGCGGAATTTTGTTGCTAGGGATTGAGTCATCAGATTCTGTTTTATAGGCGCGTTTGACGCAGGAGCTGACTGGTACAAATAATGTACTATCCGCATCACTGGTTTCAATGGAACTAGCTGTATCAATGTCTGTTTCTTGTTCGTATAATTCTACCATTTCTCTGTCATTCTGTTCGTTGGGGTCTGACAAAGCTGTGCCGGGGTTGACACTGTAGTTTCTCATTTCTTGTTGCGTTTCGTCTTCATAAAGATTGCTGGTATATGGTTCAACAATCTGCTTGGGTATAGTTTCTTCAGGATCTGATTGTTCTGAACGAGCAATCTTGTTCTTGTGGTATAGCAGTGTTTGTCCGTCGCTGGTATTCCAACTGGAACTGCCTGAACTGGGGGGTGTGATAGGTATCAGCTGACGATTTTTCACCGCGGGAGTAAGTTTGAGTGTGAATATAAGTTGTTTGGTTGTTGTCATCGTGTGACGTCTGAGGCATTATTTCTTCATTTCTAATGCGCAGGTCTCTGTCTTGGAGTCGATTACGCAATTCAAGTGGTGGGATATCTTCTTCGCTTTCGGACGAGTCTCGTTGTTGTCTTGCTCGATGTAGTGCATCGGTGGGTGGTCTGGGTATGCGGTCGTCTTGGTAAAATTCAGAGTCTGTCGTCTCTGACTCTGATATGTCAGACGGATCTGTACTGGATGGATTATAATTTAGGGTGGCCTTTCTGACTGGTCTTGTATTTGTCGTCAGAGGCGGAATGGGCCGGTGATTATCAATTTTGATTTGTTTTACGTGAGCTTTTGTTTGGTGTTGTTTCTCTATCTGATTTGCTTGCTGCCATCTTCTATCTCTCTCTCTAAATCTTTCTTCCACTTCTTTTCTGTACTTCTCCATCATCTCGCACCTCTCCGTGCATTCTAACTTATCTTCTTCTGCAGATGTCATCGTTTCTGTATTATCGACCATTTCAACACTGCACAAATCAAGTAAGTCCTCTGTAACTTGTCTTGATTTTATCCTGACTGAAATTAGACTTTTCTTAAACCTGTCATTCGTTTGCACTGCGACATTCTCTGTCCGAGGCTCTATTCTAATAACTGCAGGCTCGGTTCGTTGTTTCAAATTCAATTTTGGTCTCCCCTCTTTGACTTTCAATGGTTTTAGTTGAATTTCAACGATGTCCTTTATTTCAATCTTATAAACTTTTGCAACCAATCCGTCTACTATTCGTATGCAAGGAAAATCGACTGCGTAACTTATGTAACGCTTTAACTCCGAGGCGAGGTTTCTCAATGCTGTTCTCTTCTTTCTGTTTTGTATGGTTCTTGAGCAACTCTCCATGTTTGAACGTCTCTTCAACTCAAGTATTTATTCTTCTCTGTCTATGATTCTTGTTCTGTTGACAGTCTCTTATATAGGCTGTTGTTGCTGTTGGCATGTTTCATCAAGAGGTAATGCTTCTGCTCTTTTCTAGAGGACTGGTCATACGGCACCAAATTGAGATGTGTGCCCGGGTAGGGTAGTGGGGGTTGCTGTTCAAATCGAGAGTATTAGATTTTGATGACTAGCTAGCCTGCTAGAGGTGATGATTGCTCTCTACAGTCTTACAGGAATTAACCAGGTTCGGGGATAATCCTCTATGATGTTGTATTTTTAGAGCAGATGGTTTTTATTTGTTTTGCACCTGAAGCGATTAGCTTTGGTATGATACCTTAATAATTTGTATGATGGCCAACTGCAAGCATATGATTTGTCAACAGCATTTGTGTTCAATGAAACAAATGTTTATTCAATTTTCAACAAGAACTGGGTTAAGTCAAATGGTAACCAAACCAAATTTGCATAATAGCATGTTGACATCAATAAACAAGTATAAAAGGTCAATATATTATTTCCAGGATGCAACATTCCTTTTTATGTCCTTAAGACTTTTCAACTTGTTAACTTGCAACAACATGGCGTGGTTCCTCTATCTTTCAAGTGTTCCTTCGTTTTATTAATTTTCTAGGCTTATCGACCTTATTCATTATCTTCAAAACTTGTCATATATAGAACCACTCAGCCTTCGTAGGTATTCCTAAATGTTCTCTCAACTTCAGGATCTTCCTCTGTAAGCATATCTGTCAATTATATGCCTAGTTTGTTTTCATTGTTGCACATCTTCGAACATAGCCCTACTTGGGTTATGACCGTCAGCTCTAACTGTTTAAGCATGTCATTTTTTCATACTTACTGAATTTTGGAATTCACAAACACTTCCAACAATTAATTAAATATACACAAATGTGTCTGAAGTTGATGTCCTCAACTGGAATTTACACTGAGCAGACAAAACATGTCTTCACTATAACGCTCTCAATTCAATACTGCCCAAAAAAATGGCTTCGTCTCTCGTTCATTCTGGGGAAAGGAAGGACTGAGCCTAACAATTGGTTGGAAATCACGTGACTAACGCAACTCTACAAGCGAAGCTTAGCCTAATTAATGCGTGGCGTTTCGAAGCTAAACTGGCCTAATTAAACATCTGCGTCAAGATTTTTTAAATCTTCTGTTTCTATAAAAATTTATTTTATATGTTAATATAGTCTATATCTGAAGACTCACGGTATACGCGGTTACATATAGTTCCCATCCTAAAACCCAATAAGGAAGCCCATGATGTAAGTTCATATAGGAATATCTCCTTAACATCACAACTAGGTAAAATACTGGAAACTGTTGTGAATAAAAGAGTTAAATTCTACCTAGAAAAAAACCAGTTATATAGCCCAAACCAGTCAGGGTTTAGATCAGACAGAAGTACAGTAGACCAGCTTGTAAGATTAGAACATGATGTAAAGCTAGGGTTCAAGAGGAAAGAGAAAACAGTGGCAGTCTTTCTTAATGTAGCTAGAGCATATGATGAATGCTAGCGAGATGGAGCTCTTTACAAAATGAAAAAGATTGGAATTACTGGTAAAACCCATAGGTATCTATAACACTTTTTACAGGACAGGTATTTTGCTGTACAGGTGAATAATGATAGGTCAGAAATATATGAACAACAGAATGGGATTCCTCAAGGATCAGTGATTTCTCCTTCAATTTTCACTATAGCTGTAAATGATTTAGCAGATGAATTTAACGACATTAAGAATGCAGTATCACAATTTGCAGAAGACTGCGCCATTTGGCGATCTGGAAAAAACTTTTACCATGTTTACCAACAACTTCAAAAACAAATAGACAAAGTTTCAGAGTGGATGAAAAGTTGGGGCTTCCAAATTAATGTAAACAAAACAGTAGGTATGATATTCAGCAAAGGAAATTTTTAAAAAAATAACAAAATCAATATAACCATTAAAGGTCGGAAAATATGTACATCCTTAACAACAAGATTTCTGGGCATAACTTTAGATAAACAACTAAATTATAATAAACATATAGACAATTTGATAGAAAGCTGTAGGGGACCCCTAAATATACTAAGGATTGTCAAAGGTAATGGATGGGGTCCAGCAATAAAATAATGCTTATGTTCTACAAGTCTTTCATCAGGGGAAAACTGGATTATGCCAGCATAGTCTATGACTCAGCTGCAGCTTCTAACAAAGCAAAACTGGACAGGATTCAAAATGCAGCCATGAGAACCATTGCAGGTGCATTTATATCGAAACCAGTAGAAGCTCTAGAAGTAGCACTTGGCATACCGCCCCTTGGTCTAAGACGGAAAAGAACTGAGATTAAATTATTGGAGTAAAGTAGCACAAGAAGTGACCCACCCAGCACATAAAGCATTTGTCAAAAACCAACCAAGTGTATGGGAAGTCCCCTTAAACAAAGATAGATATCAAACAGGGTGAAGAACTGTAGAAGATCTAATGCAGCTCAAAGAACTATCAACCACAATTAAAAATAGTAATAAATACAGAAGCAAAATACCACCCTGGGAACTAAAAACACCAATCATAGACTACTTACTTACTTAAAAATCAAACAAATCATAGAACATAAGGAAGCCAAAATGATAAGTAGAGAGTTCATAGATCAACAAACTAAACAAAGTATGGCCGTCTACACTGATGGATCTAAGGGTGACAGTGGGCAACTAGGTGCCGGAGTTGTAATACCACAATGGGGAATAAAAAGAGCTACGGTGTAACTGAAGGGCCTTCGATTTTTACCGCAGAGATGGTAGTAATTCTTAAAAGTTTAAAAATAATCGAAGATAACCCACCAGAAGCTGTTACGATATTTACAAACTCACTATCATCACTTCAAGCACTAGAACAACCAGGTAAATGTAGCCGGCCAGACATAAAGGAAGAAATTCTAGCAATTAATTCATCACTAGGGAACAGAGGATGTAATGTGAGGCTAGTGTGGGTTCCAGCACATATAGGTATTGCTGGTAAAGAGATGGCAGATCAGAACGCCAAGAATAGAAGAACAAGTAAAAACAATATAAGAGCAGGACTGGGAAGGTCGGAGATCAAGAGCCAAGTGAAGATAATATTAAACGAGGAATGGAAGACAACATGGAAGAAAAGTAGAAAATGCAGACATGCGTTCAAACTGCTGAAAGAACCAACGAGGACGTGCCAGGTCAGAGAAGAATTAACGATACCATCGAACAAAAAACTGTGGCGTCTCCGTCTCGGTGCAGCATACTTTATGATAGAAGCAGTGGCGTATTCTCTATGTGTGCTGTGCGTGCTGCGCACACCTATGCCCGAAGGAAAATAAAAATTTAATTTATTATTCTATAAAATATTTCTCTTCTAAAGTTCTGCTTTCGGACTGCACACATTAGGATAACGGATTGTCCCGCATAGAATCTACGAGTATATCTAGTTTCAGTTTCCCAGACGCGTTTTATAGTGCAGTTTTTATTGGTTGGTTACAATCGCCCGAAGTTTCTCGGGTAATTCCGTTACAATGCGTGCGGCTCCTTTCGGATTCACGTCTGAAGATTGGTTTGTGAGGAACGGGGTCATGACCAGACACGTCAATACAATACGAACATGCGTGCGGTGGTCTTGCAGCTCTCGGAGTTGTAAAAATCGGCTGTGTCCGTCCAGTGTTTTTTGTGATTAATTTTTGTTAATTGCCGGACAGTGAGTTTAAAGTTGTAAGTTAATTAGTATTTCGGAGATAATTGACATATAATAACTATCGTTGCGTAATTGAATATAGTTGGTTTTTAAATTAAGAGGGGAAGAAGTTAAATAGTAGGCGTACATATTCATTTTAAGTAGCAGCACGCCTAGCTCGCATTACCAGGATACGCCACTGGATAGAAGAACCACACTGCCAAGAATGTCAGGAAGAGAATGACATAGACCGCTACCTGATCCACTGTAAAATGTATAAACAACAAAGGCTTCAATTAAAAACTTACTATAGAATCACAATATAGACTTAACAGGTGATACGGTTTTAAGTATAGATGCCTGTGACGTAATGTTTTAATAAGAGTGGCAGATGTTGATAGAGTAGAAGACTAGACACGTAAATTTAGTCTAGACAGGTATATCCCAGTCTCGGAGAAGAGTACTGGTGTAACAATGGCACAGGTATAGCTATAGCTGTAAAGAGCACACGTCTGGATGGAATTAGTATAGATCAAGAGCTCTAGAGTGCTATCGTCACCTAACTATACTGTGACAACAATAATACAGCAAAATATAACTGTCAACAATAAGAAACTGACAAGTCATAAAATTACAATTTACTGAATTATTTATTAATGTACATCTAGTTTCTTATTTCTCTTTTGAAAATCGGAAGATTTCAATTACAATGAAAAAATAAAAAAATCAACAATATTTAGAACTTTTTACATTAACGTAGACATGAAATTTATGTAAAAAGTTATAAATATTGCTAGAATTTCTTCCTTTATGTCTGGCCGGCTACATTTACCTGGTTGTTCTAGTGCTTGTAGTGATGATAGTGAGTCTGTAAATATCGTAACCGCTTTTGGTGGGTTATCTTCGATTTTTTCTAAACTTTTAAGAATTGCTACTATCTCTGCGGTAAAAATTGAAGCCCCTTGTCTGCCACGATTCCTCTCTATTTATACACAGCCAGCAAGCGAGCGAGAAAGCATCTCACGTCTGCAGCTAAAATGTTCGTTCCAAACGGCTCGCGCAGCGGTTTTGTGTTTTCTTATTTTCTTCCTCCTTTCCGTTTCTTTTATCTTTTGTATGGATCACGTGTGTTGATACCTTACTTTAATTGTACCATAAACAGCTTCTTTCCCTCCAATAATTTCCTCTATTGGGTTTGTCTTAGAATTTATGTAATTTTTCAAAGTGGCTTAACTTGACAAAATATGACGAAGTTGTCTGTTCTTAAGCTTCTATCTTCTTTTTTGCAACAACAGTGTAATTAGTTGTTTGAAAGGAAATAAATGTGGACTTCTCCGCTCCTAACGGTACTATTATCAACTCTTTCTGATCATTCCTTCTTTTTATATGATTTTTTTCTCGTTAGCCATCAAAAACAAATATCGCTTCGTTTTATGTAGCCCGTACACAGCGCTAGAAAATGATAGAGAGAGGCACTCGCGTCGGCTCGGTTTAAACGTATCACGAACCAAGAATTTGTCTTGCGTATTTTTTTCTCACCACGCGACAATGCCACAAGAGATGCCCAATCAATACTTAAAAGATATATACATAAAACAAAGGAAAACATATAAGGTTAGTGTGGTCACAGTTCCATTACATATAATCTCAACAGCATAGTCCTGGACATCAGCAACAATAGTACAAATACTTGCATAATTAGAATATGTAGTACAGTCATCATAACGTACTGGTAACAACTGCATTCAATGTAAGTGCGGCATTCACCCTTTGCACATAAATCTCTATCTCTGATCTATATTCAATGTAAGTGCGGCATTCACTCCTCGCACATAAATCTCTATATGGTCTGTATACAATATAATGCAATGTAAGTGCGGCATTCACTCCTCGCACATATATTTCTATCTCTGGTCTATATTCAATGTAAGTGCGGCATTCACTCCCCGCACATAAATCTCTATATGGTCTGTATACAATGTAATGCAATGTAAGTGCGGCATTCACTCCTCACTGGTAATTAATCCCAGCGGACATGTAAACATGTCACACTTGGAGATCGGTCATGGCTCGCAGGTAACGAAAGCTGATAGGGACTCTAGATTACGCCCGACCAAAATCAAAAATTACTCCTTAGACCAAAACAGAGCTATTCGCGTTAAACTTCAGGGATTTAACAAAGAGTCGGATTTAACCTTTAAAATAGCAAATGACGGTAAATGTGCTACTGTACTCTTCCACAATACATATCATTATGAGGCATTTCGCACAACGTGTAGGAAATACTACCAGAATGACCATGTCGAGACGAGAGCAGATAAACAAGGTGCCTTTGTAGAAGATTTCATCACAACACCACTATTATCTCTACACCTTTATCATACAAAAAACAAGATAATGGCTCAAGCAACTGCCACTGTTATTGAGTCATGGCTGGAAACGGACTTTGTCAGTTTAAATGAGTCTGCACAAAACATAATTTGTACCACAAAATTGGACTCGACAGCATGTTTACCCCAGCTCGCAATAGACGTCACATCATCAGCTGCCAGCGTCTCATCTGCTGACAGCGAAATCATCAACATTAACTCTAGCATACACTCTCCTACAAATACATCCACTTTGCCTCCCACAACACGGGACTATCCAATGAGCGACACAGTAGCAAATACTCCATTTTCTCAACCTATGCTGGCCATAGAATATCCAATGGGCCCTAAAGACACTAGCACACAAACAGATGAATCATTATCACGGGAAAATCACCCAGAAGTCACTCACATGATAAATGCGCAGTGCTGCCAGGAGCTGATGCTCAAAATGGAGGACACACTTCGAACACTAATTGCCGATCTGACGACTAATGTCTATAAATCGATCAGCGCAGAAAAAGACTTCTCAAAAAGGAAATACTCCATCTGAGAGAAGATAATTCCAATATGAAACACGTCGTTGAGCAACTACGAAGCGATTTTTCTATTTATAAAACACAGCACTCGGAAAATCCTCTTACAGTACCTGCAGCTTCTGGAGATCCCTCCAAAGAACATATATCAAACGAACGCCGCAAGCAGCACCAATGTAACACCAAAAAAGTTGAGGATACACGTGCACACGAAGCTTACCCTATTAGTGTAAAAGTAAGCAACAGGTTTACCGCCCTTAACCAGCGTTCAGTACAAAATGAACAGGCATTAACGCCGCTACCAGATGGGATCAACGACATAATGAATGGACACAGCGTTAGCCCTTCGGCGATTTCCAAACTGATTACTACAATAAAACAAAAATTTCCTAACACCTCCATTTTTATGTCATCCATTATTCCACCTTGCTATGGCTTCCAACGTCGCGTAGCCGACACCAACAACAAGACAATCCAGAGCTATTGTGAACACAACAACATTGGCTATATCAACAACACTCCTTTCTTCACAAGCAACTCTGGAGCACCAAAGAAACGCCTTTACATAGATCAAATACATACATCAAAACTAGGTAGCAGCATCCTAGCAAAAAACATCAAGTACCCGCAGCGAACGCAACACGACAACCCACCAGACACAAAGAACACAAACCGATCTACCATGAGATCAGCCCTTCATGAAAATGCACAACACACCTTGCCCGCCCCTCAAAGAAGCGCTTCTGTAACCAACAAATTACCTAACAACAAACAGAACGCCACATACAGCCAGGAAGCCGAACGTTACGATGTTATGTTTCCTCCACTACCTATAAGACAGCCCCTCACAAACACATTATATGACAGTTCAACAAGCAGTGCCACAATGTCCCAGACCCAAAAATCTCCTACAAGTGTTGGAACCACCGCAGATGAAATCTACAGTCGTCATGCTTCCTCCCGTAGCCTTCCTGGTCGTGCTCAGTGGAACCCAGAACTTGGATACCTGATGCAATTCAGTCCTGCATCCCTCAGCCAAGCACTAATGATGTCTGTGCAACGGGGGCCCTACTATATACCTGACAGAGACATCCATTATCGATGATGAATCCACTCATTTTTTATTTTTATTTGTTTGTTTTTTGTTATTGACTTAATCCCTGCGACCAAAGCCGTCTCTCCCGTGAACAATTAGTTGATTACTGTGACGCATAAAGTAATAAGTACTTTGTTACTTTCTCAAAACACTCTAATTTCATTGGCTACAGGCCTTCGACAGTTTTTTCATAATTTGCAAGATTTTATTTTATTTTACTTACTTTTTTAATTAGTATTCTCTCAGTGTTGCTTAATTACTTTGTTAGAATTTTAGTGTTGTGGTGTGAAAACGTGCGTGCCTACTGTTGTGTGACTATTTTAATATACTACTGACAATTTCAGTTAATTTTAATTTTTTAGCAATACTTGTACCAAGCGTTCGTACGTTAAATACTAACATTTGTATTTTCACTTACTTGGTGACGTTAATTAGTTTAAATTTTCGTAGGTTTCGTATCTAAAATTGCTTTTGTTATTTTCCTTTTTAAAACACTCGCCAAAATAAAATGCATACCTATCAGACACAATGGCTAATTAAGGATGGTCTACGGCTGGGCCACCTGAACATTTACCATTTATTAGGCAAACTTCCTGAGCTTACACAAATTCTGAATAAATATTTTCATGTTTTTGGACTTTCCGAAAGTCGTTTAAACGACAAAATATCAGATGATGAAATTGCCCTAAATGGCTTTAAAACAGTTCGGCGAGACTCAAGTAGAAAGCTAGAAACAGGTATAGTAGTATATATTTCCACTTCTATTAGTTATCGCCACAGAAGCGATTTAGAGACAGCAGAGACCGAGTGCATATGGTTAGAAATAAAACTACCGACTCAGGGACAATTTCTAGTCGGGTATCTTTATAGAAACCCCAGTGCAGGAGCCATCTGGTACGAAGATTTCACCACTATGATGGATAAAGTATTTACCACTGCCAAAGAAATTATTCTTCTAGGCGATTTCAACATCGACATGCATAACACAAACCAAACGTGGGAAAACATCATACTATCTTACAACCTAAAACAAATAGTCAACCAGCCTACCAGGGTAACAAATGCATCATCCACAACAATTGACCACATCTACGTCACCTGTGCAGAAAACATTATAGAATGCTCTGTTCCTACTGTCGCGATGAGTGACCACTATCCTATATGTTGCACGTGGTCAAAGAATAAATATAAAGCTCCAAGAAATAAACATATCAGTATTAAATTTAGAAGTTTTAAAAATTTCAACCGTGAACTATTTTTACATGATTTGCGAACTGCACCTCTTGCCAGTGTTTACCAGATTTCTGATCCCGATGACGCGATTGCCAATTGGACACGTATCTTTCTTTATGTGTTTGATAACCACGCACCAACTACAGAAGTTCGTGTGAAACGACAGGTCAAATCTCCTTGCATCACACAAGTAGTGCTAGACGCCATGAGGCAGAGAGATCAAGCTCACAAAAACAAGGACTTTAACACATACAGAGCACAGAGGAACAAAGTGCAATATTTAATTCGTAGTGAAAAAAGAAATTACTTTAAAAATTTGGTTCAGAACAAAACAAACAGTAAAGATATATGGAAAGCAATCAACACCTTAGCGAACAAGCGAAATCTGTCAGTCTCGTCAACCCCTAACAGTTCATTTACTTGCACAGACTTCAGCAATTACCTTCATGCAGAAATAAACAGTCTTAAATCTACAATACCAAATTCACCTTGTGACTTAGGCAGGCTGTCAGTATTTTGTGAGAACAAATGTACCAACACAATCCCATCCAACATTCCGTTTATGACAGTTAATGAAGTATATAACTATCTTCTAGGACTTAAAGATAATAACTCATCAGGACTAGACGGAGTCAGTGATCGAATACTGCGTTATGCGGCTCCAGCTATTAGTGATTCGCTTACATACATATACAATCAATGTATCGCACGGAGTTACTTTCCGTGGCACTTTAAAGTCGCTAAGGTATATCCTCACTTAAAACCTGGCACTTCCGACAATAATAACCTTGGTAACTATAGGCCAATCTCCTTAATATCATCGCTATCCAAACCACTAGAAAAACACATACATAAAATAACACTACAACACTTAGTTCACAACGGCTTGCTAATTGATAGTCAGTCGGGGTTTAGAAATAAACATTCATGTCACACAGCTCTAACTAAGATGATTGACAACTGGCACTTAAATATTAATAACGATAACATATGTGGGGCAGTTTTTGTAGACTTTAAAAAAGCATTTGATATGATAGATCACGCTATTTTAATTAGAAAACTAGAAACATCAAAAGTAAACCTTCAACTAGTGACGATAATTAAATCATTCCTGTCAGACAGAAAACATGTAGTTTCTTACAATAACTCTTGCTCAAACCCAACCGTAATAAATACCGGCGTTTCTCAGGGCTCTATTCTTGGGCCTCTACTTTTTGCCATATACATTAATGACCTTCCACTACACGTCGAGCACGCATCCTGTGACCTATTTGCTGATGACTGTACTGTCTACACGAGTGATACAAGTTGCAACACACTCGAACTATCGTTACAAAAAAGATACAGACAATCTGATTAGGTGGAGCATCGGAAATCGCATGCTAATTAATATAATTAAAACAAAGTGCATGTTAATATCAACTAGACAAAAATTACAAAATTCAGAGAAAACAACACTTCAGATCTATATTGGTACCTTACCAATTGAAAACGTTAATGAACATAAAACTCTAGGAATAGTCGTTGACCAGCATCTAAATTGGAACTCACATGTTCATGCACTGACCAAGCAAACGGCACAGAAAGTTTACCAGTTAGCTAAAATCAAACATTTCCTAGATGAAGATGCACGTAAATTGTTCTATATATCTCACATACAAACAAACCTGCACTATTGCTCCACAATCTGGGATGGTTGTTCTATGTCCAACACAAAAAGACTCCATTCACTACAAAAGCGTGCAGTGCGTCTAGTTTCTGACAACTGCCAAGCACAGTGTGTAGATCTATATAAAGATCTCAAAATACTGCCTCTAAGAAAGCGCTTTCTGTTCAACAAAGCTAAATTTGTTCACAAAATCCTGTCACAGAATGCTCCAACATATCTGTGGCCAATGTTCAAATACAGTGAAAGACGCAGTCAACGCCTTA
The DNA here is from genome assembly GCA_024509875.1 of Oreohelix idahoensis. NCBI lineage: Eukaryota > Metazoa > Mollusca > Gastropoda > Stylommatophora > Oreohelicidae > Oreohelix > Oreohelix idahoensis. Next base: position 16,899 of record JAMPIV010006530.1, read on the forward strand.
ACAAAATACAAGTGCCCAAGCCTAGGCTTGACTTATTCAAGAAAAGCTTAGCTTACTCTGCTGCTCATCTCTGGAACTATCTTCCACATTATCTGAAAGATAACAACCTCAGTCCCTATTCATACAATCGTAAACTTTTCGATTACTTTATGAGTTCTGATTATCTGCCCCCCTAATGTGATTATTTTTCCGAACAAATGATATAATATCGAATGTAGGTTTAATGATGATAATAGTGTTTTTCAACATATTTAGTTTCATGGTGATACTTAGTTTGTATTTTTCAACATACTTTATTTCATGTTTATAATTAGATACTGTGAATGTGAGTATGCTATTATTTTACCTTTATAACGTTGAATTCCTTGAATTGATGGGTAAAATGTATGTGAGAATAAATGAAATCAGTATAAAAGATGAGAGAAAGGAAGGGCAGAATGTCAGACGGGCCTGCGTGCCCAATTCTCAACCCTTTGAAAATAAAGTTCGTTCGTTCGTTCGTTCGTTCGGTTGCACATATATTTCTATCTCTGGTCTAGCCACCAGGCATCCAAGTTCCTCCAGAACTTCACAGAATGGGAAAATCACAACGCGCTTACGTAGACCTCATATTGGTGCGGGAAAGCCAACAACGCGCATTCAAATAATAGCATATAATGGTCCTAACATAGACCTCCTTCTGTCACGGGAAAACGACGTGTCTTTTTAATCCAAAGTGCGGCATTCACTCCTCGCACATATATCTATACCTCTGGTCTAATCACCAGGCATCCAAGTTCCTCCTGAACTTTACAGCGCGGGAAACCCACAACGCGCTTATAAATAATAATATATAAAGGCCTTGTAAATACACCTTACGCGGTACATCATCGCGTCCCATCCAATATATTATAATGAAAATCACATACACTATTCACATACTCTAGAAACACCAACCGTCTCCCTCAACGGATGGCCACAGACTCCCCTTTAACAACTCAGTATTCTTCTCTGACACGTATGCTAACTTCATTCACTTCGCACGCTTTTCTCATGTCCTGTAAACCTCAATTCACACATGAACGCCCCTGAGTATTCTTCAACCATACTCTACGTGCTTCTAACGGTAAACTTTTAAATGTCACATTCCAAGCTTGCATACTTTAATAAAAATACACTCTAAACAGAGTTACACAATTCTCTACCGACACACATGTATATACACGTCATGTATCTCATGACTTTAACCTACTTACTAACAAACTCCAGCCTCGTACACCAAAATCCTTAACACCTAACTGTAACTTCGAATATGACTTAACAGTTCACACCGACCCCCGGGAAAAAAAAAGAATATGATAATATTACCGATGACACGAAATCTTCTTACGAATATGTCATCGCGCTGAGACAAAAGATTATCGAAGCATGCAAATTGGCAACTTCTTCTTCTGAATTTGCTAAACAGAAAGCAAGACAATTTGCCAATAAGAAAGAACCTTACGACAACTTTGTCCTGGTGACAAAGCATTAGTTTTACAACCTTGTAGGGAAAACAGACTTCTTATTTCTTGGAAAGGTCCGTACGATATAATCTCGAAAATTTCCGATGTTGACAACATTGTCGATATTGATGGAAAGCATAAAGCCTTCCACATCAATATGCTTACGGAATTCCATGAACGCCCGGATTATTTACAGCCTATTTTCCAGGCAACGGACGATTCACCAGTTCAACATGGTCATTACTCATCACTGTCCGTAATACAGGATGAGGAAACAAGTTTTTCGGATGTTAATCTTCCGCTTCCGATAATTCCACTTCATTCTAGTGAATCATGGAAAAACGTTACTGTTTCTCCGGATTTATCTCTAGGAGAACAGCGACAAGTTTCGGCTATGTTACAAACATTTCAGGATGTCCTTACTGACATCCCTGGACAAACTCATGTCATTGAACATGACATTATTCTAACTGACCATAATCCTATTAGGGTCAGACCTTATCCTATCCCTATACATTTTCAAGCACAGGTTGAGAAGGAGTTGGATGAGATGATAGATTAAAAAATTATTGAACCATCCACTTCTGCGTATTCTTCGCCGATGGTTATTGTATGGAAAAAAGACAATAACATACGTCTTTGCAATGACTATCACAAATTGAATCAAGTTACGAAGTTTGATGCTGAACCTATGCCTTTACTAGAAGAGCTACTTACTAGGCTTTCTAAATCTCATTTTTTCACTAAACTTGATTTGTCTAAGGGATATTGGCAAGTTCCTTTATCCGAACACGCCAAACCGGTTACTGCTTTTTCGACACCTAGGGGTCTGTTCCAATGGAATTTCATGCCTTTCGGCCTTATGAACGCCCCAGCGACATTCGTACGCATGATGCGTCGGATCATATCTCATCGCGCAGTTGTCATTGCATATCTTGATGACATCTGTCTTTTCAGTGATACTTGGGAAGATCACTATTTAGGGTTAAATGAACTATTGTCTACCTTACGCGAGCATAACTTGACAGCGAAACCATCTAAAGCCTGTATTGGTTTTAGCGAAATTGCTTTCTTAGGTCACCGTGTCGGTCATGGTTTCCTAAAGACAGAGGACCATAATACAAGTAAAATACTTAACATTTCTATTCCTAAGACTAAAAAGCAAGTGCGAAGTCTCTTAGGTCTCATACAATTTTATGGACGATTCATTCCGAATCTTTCCTCGATCATGGCACCTCTTTCTTCTTTGCTAAAGAAAGGGTCTACTAATATAATCCGTTGGACTCAAGAATGTCAATCCTCTTTGGATAAGATCAAAACTATGTTTTCTACTGCACCTATTTTAGTGTTACCTACTAAAGATAAGACATTTATTCTTCGTAGTGACGCTTCATCCACAGGGATTGGAGCGGCACTAATGCAAGAGTACTCCGGAACTCTGCATCCTGTGATGTATATTTCTCGAAAACTAAATGCTGCAGAGAAGAATTACTCGGTCCTAGACCGTGAATTATTGGCTATGGTTTGGTCAATTCTTAAACTTCAAAGATTTCTTCGTGGCGCGCATTTCATTGTGGAAACTGACCAGAAAGCTCTTACAGCTATTCAAAGTAAAAATCTGAAGAGCGCAAGATCAACGCGATACGCGATTGCTCTTTAGCCTTTTCATTTTTCGGTGCGAGCTATCCGTTGCTCACAAAATGTGATGGCAGACATTTTGTCTAGATGCCCACATGATTCCACCTAACTGTTAGATCCTGAGATTGCTAACAGGTCTAACTCTATTACAGTTTTTTTTCTCTCTATATTAAAATATGTACACATATGTAATATATGATATATTGATTGTATCACTACTTAGCGGTTCATTGATATATATTCACCGCCGGGTCTTTTTAATGTTTTCTTCTGTGGTAATCATGAACTTAACTCTTTGACTCCGCAATTATGTTCCACCCTGTGCCATAATTTTAAAGCGTGATAGACTAAAAACAACGCTCAGAGAGTTGTTTTGGCACGGATGTCAAAGCTGACCAACGCTCTGATCGTTGTTCCGGAGTCAAAGAGTTAAGATATCTAATATGAAATTATTGGATAAACTATTGTATAAATTGTGGCATTGCCAGTAGTGTAGTTGGCATTGGTGACACCTCTCTGGAAATATTTATACTTAGAGAAATACTTTCTCTGAGATCTTGAGATATAGTCTCACTTGTCATTTCATATGACGACGTAGCCTCACATTAGGCGTTATATTTGTTAGGAATGCTTATCATCTGCGCATTGTTATTCGTGCGTTGTGAGCCGATTGTATGTTGCTCTTAGATGTATTTTAAAAAAAAAGTTCCATTTTTTTTCCGGGGGGTGTGGTAATCGGTTGCGCACATATTCTTTTGTATGGAATTATGCGACGCACGGATTACTGTAGGTAGGAACGTAGGAAACTATATGACTATTTGATATGAAAAGAATTGCTCTCTCGGTCAAAGTTAGACTACCCATGATTAATTTATACTTTTGTTGTATGTGTGATCTCTCTTGAATATCGATCTAGCGTATGAATGCTAGGTCTACGTCAATTTTCGTTTGTTGTGGCCAGAAAACAAATTGGTCTTTCTTATAATGTTTATGGCCCGGACATATATGTATTCCGTGTCTATTTAAGAAGATTCGGTCTTATATCGTATATTTTTGTATTTTTATGTCAGCCTATTTCTCGGTCTGACGCTAAGGAGTGAATAGGCTTTGCTACGCATGCGTCGAGAGTGTCGACGAAACCTGCCTGATGTCATGGCGGGATGTTTTCAGGGCTGGTCCTTTAGGAATGTTGAAAAGTGATCTCTGTGAATGATTTTTAGGAAGGAGATAGTGTCTCTGCAAGATCATATGGTCAGAGATTCTATTAAAGTTCTATATTGTGTTTATTCCTAAATCAAGGTAATACCAGACCCTTTGTTTTGATGAACTCTGTTTTGCTAGGCCTAGATGGCTAGCTTATCTTCGTACAGCTAGGATTGTTTGAATGCTGATGAAGATTACAGGTTATCCAACAGCTCTAAGGTATTTTCATGAAGCAACCTTATAGATTTCAGAACTGTATGGAAACCCAGTGAGAACATTTATCTTCAGATTTTGAATTAATTGCGGCTCATCATTTATCCTCCTGGGTGAGTGAAACTCAAGGAGGTAGCCATTTTGAATTCCCGTTACCACAACGGATCATTGTCAAGAGAACAGAAAACAACTCTTATTATTGGACGATGATGCAGAGATCTTCCTATTATGGAAAACCCATTACTGTGGTTGAACATGGTTGCTATGAACTTTCGATGAATGTACAACTTAAGAAAACTTAGCCAAGAAAAGGTTCGATCAGTGAACCATTATTGATGTTTACATATTCATTTTCACTGACGCATTCAGTCAGCTGAAGTATGAGGCGATAGCCCACCAGTACAGTGAATGCTTGACTCATATCGCTCATTGTATTTATATGCTACCTGAAATATGTCTGATGTTGCCACCTACTATTCAAATACCTAATGATTTGCTGTGTCAACATGTACCTATGACTGTATCCGTGCTGTCGGAATGTGTGTCACCTTATTAAACATATGAAATGGTCAACAGCAGTTCAAACATCATTGACTTGCATACGAGTGTATGAATGTACCATTACCAAGTTGTCAACTTCACCGAACATTCCATCATTCGCGTAACTGACACTTTACACCTTCACTCTATGTCAACATGACCTGTAGATTCAACGCTGTGTAAGGTTGGGAAGTTGACCAGTATAACCACATAACTTATATTGAACAGTAACGACATCTTCAGGGGAAAATATAAATAAAGATATTTCTTCAATAACATCATTTTTTTTTAAAAATTACATCAAACCAAAGTGTGAGGTCGGTGAAATATGTTAAGTCATACCAAACAACAAAAGAGGGATGGAAATATATTGGTGAACCAAAAGGTTACCACATTAACAGTGGCACGGGAAGGGTGATGTAGGCCTTGCCTTAGCAATCATACTCTACTGGCAAACCAAACACAATTCCATCCTATACAACATTAAACTGTGTTGGATGCAAATCTAACAATGTGTGCATCAATTAATATATTAACCAAATCATACGTGGATTCACCATACAAAAATACATGGGTGAACCAAAATGTACATCAGCATTGTTCATTACATAATATAATTACATTATAAGTTAACACTTACAACTTATCAAGCTAACACAAATGTAATTCATAAATATAAGTAATCTATTCTAAATGCTGAATTTCATCTGTGACTCATGTTTCAATTGCTCCAAAAACAGACCAACGGACTGATGTCTCACTAAGAAGAGGTATCGGTGAGCAAGCCTGCTGATGACCACTAATCAGCTGCTGTAATGATAGACAATTCCACCAACAACACTGGTATTTCATGGCACAGCATACTTTCCTATGGATAAACAAAATTAGGCAAGAATAAAATCATTTGCCTTGGAAAATTTTTTTCACATTATGCCACATTACATACATGTCCACCCCATTCCACTAAACATTCCTAGTGGGGTGATAAAATAATCAATTAAGGGATGATATACCCATTTCACATGCTTCGTGATCAGCGACCTTAGATACTACACCCTGTACCTCTCAATCAAACTTTACTACTTTAGTTAATGAAATAAGTCAATCTAAAACACCTAGTTTTACTGACTTGTACTGTACACCTGTTCACTATTTGTTGTTTATATACACTCTGTCAAATTTCCTTTCTTGAAAGTTATAGCTTTCAGCCTTGTTCTATGCACAGTAACAATTAACCTCTCATGCTGAGTCGTAACAAGTACCAATCTCTTCCAACTAACATCAAAACTATTTCCAATCTAGAATACATCATGATCATTACCACGATCAGAAAAGTATTTCCAAATAGCATAATATCTTTAGTAGAGCAAACAGATCACTTATGTCCCACTTATCTGGTGGTAACGTTTTGCTGGCGTTGAACATTAACATCTTTAATGGTTCTTTTCCTTTATCCATGTATCTGTTTTTGAAATTGAAAGATAATATTAACTCTAACTGGTCTGTAACTCCAACACAATTTCCTTTCAGACCATCCATCACAGTCTTCCACACTTCCTTCCTTGAATTTTCAGTCTCTTCAAGTACTACTTTCTTGGCAACAGATGTAGCATCCTTCATCTTCACCCTCCTATACTGCATTTTAGCATCTAAGGGTTCCTTCTTCCAATCTAATTGATCTGTACCAAGCGCAGCCTCATGTCTCTCCTCCGCAGACTTAGCTTGATCTTTCAATGCTTCAGCTTGCTGCTGTAATCTTTGTTTAGCTGCCTTAAATTGCTCTTCTAGTGCTTCAAATTTAACAAAGTAACTCTCTTCTAAAGCATTACCTTTCTCCTTCCACCGAGATGACAGGACCCTGCAATGTTCCTCTTTAACTTGAGTATTACTCTTACACTCAGTTAATATCCTGTTCATATCCACCTTGAATTCCTCATTTAATCTTTGAATACCATCTTTGTATTCCTTTTCTAATCTCTGCTCAACACTCTTAAATTTTCCTTCTAATATTGTACACTTTTCCTCGAAGGTTCCCTCTTCTTGGATCAATTTGTCTATCTTTAATTGATCCTTGTCACACCAAAAACCCATTTTTGGTATTAACACTTCTTGAGGTGCATGGTATGTTTCATCATGCAATGGAATTGTCACTCCCTTTGTTGTCTCATTGGTTTTTGTAGACACTGCATTCTTACTAACACTTATTGATCTTCCTTCCATAGAATATAAGTTAGTTTTACTACTAACTGATTCATCACTAATGATAGTCTTTTGTGGTTCATCCACATTCAGTTTGGATATTTTCCCAACTGAGACTGAACAGTCTTCACAACAATTATCTGTTTGTACAGTGACTTCTTTCTTCTCACTTTGAACAGAAACATTCCTAGTTTCAGTTTTCACCATATCATCTGCTATATTAGCTTTCCTCTTTAAATTCAGTTTTGGTCTCTTTCTATCATCCAATATTGGTAATGCGATTCCAGTTGTAACTTCTCTTATTTCCTTAATCTCTATGAGATATACCTTTGCTCTATGTGGCTTGTATTTATCATCCACTTTTACCATAGTGTTAAACAATTCGTAAGACTCACAATCTCTGATAGCCAAAATAAAGTCTCTTAAGGCTATTCTTTTCTTTCTGTTTCTAATTGTTCTTGAACAGTCTGCCATGACTATAGATTTACAGACTAGATTCCCAAAATAAGAAAGTATATTCACTACAATACTAAATTATCAGTATTAATATACCTCTACATAGGTACTACAATAACACAGTAACAAATCACCAATAATTCTAAAGATAATACACACAAGTAACCCTAAAATCAGTCACTTATAATAATCAGATTCACCTATGTCTAGATTAAGACATGTGTAGCTGAACACACTAATCCTCAATATACTCTGACCCTCATATCTACAATGCTTAGATTATAATACAGTAATCATACAAACTATTTGTAACTAATAACCAGGACCAAAACACAGTGAATGATGATAATAATGAAATACACCGGTGACACTACAACCATTAACAAACGAACAACTACCAACAGGTGGGGGGATAATCCAAGAAAGTATATAGGTAGATAAAAAAAGTATAAGAAAGTAATGAAGTAGTTATAGATGTAAACTACCAAACCTGCAAAACAAACAACAAAAACCATAGAGCTGTGAAATGAACTTATTTACAAGATAGTAGAAAATTAACGCAAGAAAACTACAAGTAAACAAGACAAAAGAGACTAAATTATGTAACAATGATTACATAAACCAAACTATAACAGCTAATACCAATAAAGGTCAAAGAATTCCACGAGGCACTAGCTACCGAGTCTCTCCAAGACTCTGGAATTAATTTTACAAAAAAAAACACCTACAGAATAGATTAATACCAATTCCTTCTAATGAAGAACAAAGTATTAATAATATATAACCAAGTAACACAAATATAAAACGCTAATATAACAACGAATACAAATGAATGACCATCAGGAATGTCAGTATAATGGTATTTGAACAAAGAAGTGCAACAATGGCATAAACTGTGACTTATCTTAATTATGTCTTGATTACAGTTTATGGTTCCACCGAGATAATGCAGATCTACAGCTGAAGGATCTCTCTGTTGCTATGGTAGGCACTACAGCAAGCTTGTCTCACTGATATTCGACCTCGCATATTCTGTACAAGATACAAAACAATGTAAATAACTACTCAAAAGTATTGTCATAAACATTAAACTAATAACCACATTTAGAACCACTTAAATATGATGAAGACTAACACTAATCCTAATACAAACTTACAAGAAATAAATACCCATAAAATATCTAAGTCGATACTTAAAAGTAATGTAAAAGCAAAAAGGAAAAAAAGAATAAATATAAGCTTCTATAGTCTCTACCAGAGGACAGAAGAATATAACACCGAATAAACTGTAACAGATGATAGAAAAGACTTAGCAAATAAGCTTTACGATTAATAAACAAATAAAACTAGGCTAATACAGTATACGCCTATTCATATTTATAAAAAACTACTAGACTAATATATTAAACTTAAACAGAAAAACTCTTACGGTTGTAATTAGGCTAGATAATTAATCTATAATATTAACTTTTTTTTTTTCTACAACTAGCGGCACTCGAGCTTTCCAGCTCTTTCGGCCCAATGACATGTCATTGCGAGGCTGGGGGGTCAGTAGACTTTCCTTCCAACCCGGTCAGAAGCTTCGCTCCTTCCCATCCACACGGGATTTATGTGCAAGAGCCGTTCAGGTTATTCAGTCAAATTTCCGGTCGTAAACATTTCTTCAAACGCCTTAATACATAATATACACAGCACCAAATACAAAGCAGGAACTTGCAATAAGAAAACTTACACATGCACGAACACACAACACAGTAGAAGAGGTCAGTTATACGAAAACTACAGAATAAGATTTAGTACTAACGAAACGAAACAAAACGAAACAAGACAAATTGCAGCACAACGAAAGAAAAAAAATACTACGCACAACAATACACTAATTACACAGTTTCTAATACAAATTAATAAGAAATAATACGTATCTTTAGTACATATGGTTCGTTGATCTTGACTGTAGACCAATGTACCAGATGTGTTGTTTATTCCACTTCTTTCCGATGGCTTGACGATGAAAATTACAGCACAGCACAACACACGTGACGTACACACAGGTCCTCTGATACGTTTGAACGGGCCAGTACACCCCCGTCAAATACGTTGCTTTCAGACACTTGAACGTTGAAAAAAACAGGCTACTTCATGCAGATTCTGATGCGATGACTTGTCAGGGTACACACAATAGCAAAGTTGACCTTGCACACACCGTACCGTTGTCTGTCAGTAAACAGGAGCTAGCTGGAACGTGTAAATTAGACGATAATTCGGTCACAACATGACCGCTGTACGCTGATTGGCCGAAATTTCACGCACTTCGTGTAAATTTTTCTGGCTTGAATCAGGACCGTAAATGACCAGCTCTTTATGAAGAAATTACTATCTGTCTTTTATTACTCAATTACTTTGACTCCAAAATAGAAGTCAGATGTATGGGTGTTGATATCTGTTGTGAGCCTATTATGTCTATTGACTTCGCGCAAACAAATCTTTTAGATGAATTTCATTAGTGTCCACACACTTCATTTACCGTCCAAAGAATTTCTGAAGTTTTACAGTACTTCAAGATTCCGGGGCGGGTTGATTGATTCTCCGCAATAGTCCTGGGTTCAGAAAATTGAGCCCCCTAAATCACTGGAAACCACCACTGTTGATGTCGATGGTTTTGAAGACAGGACGGGCGCACAATGATATAAATTGAATCAGAAAGTCTCGGTCACAGTTCCATTACATATAATCTCAACAGCATAGTCCTGGTCATCAGTAAACATAGTACGAAATACTTGCATAATTAGAATATGTAGTACAGTCATCCTTACATACTGGTAACAACTGCATTCAATGTAAGTGCGGCATTCACCCCTCGCACATAAATCTCTATCTCTGATCTATATTCAATGTAAGTGCGGCATTCACTCCTCGCACATAAATCTCTATATGGTCTGTATACAATATAATGCAATGTAAGTGCGGCATTCACTCCTCGCACATATATTTCTATCTCTGGTCTAACCACCAAGCATCCAAGTTCCTCCAGAACTTCACATCACGGGAAAATCACAACGCGCTTACGTAGACCTCCTATTGGCGCGGGAAAGCCAACAACGCACATTCAAATAATAGCATATAATGGTCCTAAAAGACCTCCTTCTGACACGGGAAAACGACGTGTCTTTTTAATCCAAAGTGCGGCATTCACTCCTCGCACATATATCTATACCTCTGGTCTAATCACCAGGCATCCAAGTTCCTCCTGAACTTTACAGCGCGGGAAACCCACAATGCGCTTATAAATAATAATATATAAAGGCCTTGTAAATACACCTTACGTGGTACATCATCGCGTCACATCCAATATATTATAATGAAAATCACATACACTATTCGCATACTCTAGAAACACCAACCGTCTCCCTCAACGGATGGCCACAGACTCCACTTTAACAACTCAGTATTCTTCTCTGACATGTATGCTAACTTCATTCACTTTGCACGCTTTTCTCATGTCCTGTAAACCTCAATTCACACATGAACGCCCCTGAGTATTCTTCAACCATACTCTACGTGCTTCTAACAGTGAACTTTTAAATGTCACATTCCAAGCTTGCATACTTCAATCAAAATACACTCTAAACAGAATTACACCATTCTCTACCCACACACATGTATATACACGTCATGTATCTCATGATCTTAACCTACTTACTAACAAGCTCCATCCCCGTACACCAAAATCCTTAACACCTAACTGTAACTTCGAATATGACATAACATCTACACAGATTGATCTGCATTTAAAGCTACCACCAATGCTGGATATGGCGCAGTGATAAAATACCCCAACCTGCATGTAGTAAAATCTGCGAGAATAATCGCTCATTTCAGTAAGATTTTAGTCATAAAATAATAATAAATAAACCAGCCCTATTGTGTCTGACGAAGATGTTCTCACACGCCAGCAACGCTGCCTTTTGTGCAGTGCTAACGCCTATAGAACGATCCCACGGTCAAAATCTAACACGAGTTTTGGTTTCGGTTTCGAAAGCGTACTACCAACATTTAACATTTTGCCAGATCTGCTGCATACATTAGGCAGCCTAGACTTATAATTAACGATTTTGCGTAAGTGTGCCGCAAAATAACTATCTGAATTAACGTAAAATTTTGACTTTAACGCTGGTAATTAGTAATAATCCTTACAAATTTGGTAGTGTAACACGAGACACTCCCAATATTTAACGCCTATTCTTAACCCGCCATGAACAACCCCGCTTCGCTTGACACATTCGGCCATGCATATATACATGCTGCGACAGAGGCAAACACGCAGACAAATTGTATTGCCTCCTCGCGGAAATGTTTCTGACATCACTAAAACAATTTGGTTATTTGAAAATACATTCTGGCGAGATGAAAGAGAGGGAAAAGATGGCGGTCCTGTGTAAAATATTTATTTGACGATGACCGTGACAAAATGGAAAATCTAGAGCCAATATGAAACTGACCATAAAAATCCTATGGTAGTATAGCTTAGAGTTCACTGAGCAAGAATATGTTTTAAATAATATGGTAGTCCCAGTATTAGTTGAGTTATTGGAAAAATACTACATGTCTACGGACGCTCGACAGACACACTGTCGTTCCAGCTTGTTTTTTTTATAACGTTAGTGGAGACACCGGCTTAGAAGGGAGGCATTGAGGAAATTCAAATTCGCTTGGGTAAAAAGAGTATAGTAGGGAAAGGGGAGCGGTAGGAAAAGTTTTACCAAAAACGAAACATCTTTTTGTATTGGGCATAACTAAAGCAGGCTGGCCAATCGACTACCAGACGCAGAGTATGTTTGGAATTAATTTTGTTTTTCAAAAACTGTATTTGAATTCTGGTAGTCGCAAGCTTTCGATTGGCCAGTGCTACTAAATATTAGCAAAAAGCTTTCGCTGCTCAGTGCCAGTTGACCAGTAAATTTTATTCAGATACGCTGAGAACAGCTGTGATAAATTTTAAAAGTAAATTAAATAAATACATAGATATTTCACAGTCTGGACGGAGCAGAAGAAACTGAGGCCATTTCTTTGCAAAGTCAGCGTCATTTGTTTATATTTCTTTATTTGTGAGGTTCTGTTTCATTTTGCCAGCTGGTGACCGGAAACCTGAGGAGTGACGATAACGCCAAGAAGTCTCCATAAATTCCTGTATGCTGTCCAGAGATAACAGCAGGAGCTTGGGCGTGTGATGTGATATCGATATTTCTGCAACTACATAATACCTTATCTTTCAACAAGAAACCCCAGGTGATATGTTAAGGACCTGGGTATATCTGACAGTTTCGTTCTTTAAATAAACAATGGTAATTCAAATCCTACTCATGTCATTTATGGGGTGGGATGATAATACAGCCCCTCATACACAGTGACTCTCCCTCTTAGAAGAAGAAAGTGTAGCTGTGGACATTCCAACAGGAAAGACATATATAACCTTTGTAGTTATTTGGGCAGATTGTCCACACAATTTTAGTTAATCTTTTATGTAAACTATCTTGTCCTCATTTTCAAAGACCTGTCCAAACGATATGACTGGACAGGCAAAATAAATTGTACAAAAAATTATCAACTTTAAAGACAAACTTAACCACAGGTTTTATTCACTTCCTCATAGAAACTTAAAGTGTTTTTGTGTTGTGTACCATCATTTCATTTCTCCCTTAGACACTAGGTACATCATACACCAGACACTAGAGCCAAAATAGTGACCGTGTGAGATCTAGGGAGGTAGCGTTAGGTTCCCTGCACATAATTCATCATCATCATTTATAGAGTCAGGAGCCTACATGTGCTTGACGTCACACGGTTAATACATACACGGATTTCATTCTTTTAGGATACCATCATAACCTCCCCAGCAAAATCTAACTTTGCTACACTGCACCCAGAAGACCACCCTCGCATCTTTGGCCCTTGCGGAGAAATTTGCTCCTGCTATGGTGCAGAAATAACAGCACTGGAAAAAGCATTGTGCCGGATAATCTCAGACTTTGTTTACCCGTTGATAACACCACAAGGTAGTCCTTGTTCTGTAATCCCCCAGGGTAAATAACAAGAATTAAGAAAAACACGGAAAACCTTGAACGGATGGCACAGGACAGGAATTCCTGGCTTGAATGTACTGAAGGCACATGCTCCTTATGAACCCAACGGGTATAACATTGACAAAAGGGTAACACAATGGAGTGTCATAACCCAGTGATTCTTAAACTGTTACGTATATATATATATATAAACAAATAAAACAATATTTAATCAGTTTTACAAATTAACGGTACACAGGAAACACGGGACGTTTCTGGTCTCACCCTTCGTCAGCCACAGTTACATACAGGCAACTAGGACACAAAATATAGACAGAAATCATAAAAATACACAAATGAGACACGAAACGAATGACAAACTTCATAACAGAAAGATCGTGAAAAAACGACGGATGAAACCAAGGGTGAATGACATTATGTTGGGGTTGAATGACATTATGTTGGGGGTGAATGACATTATGTTGGGGGTGAATGACATTATGTTGGGGGTGAATGACATTATGTTGGGGGTGAATGACATTATGTTGGGGGTGAATGACATTATGTTGGGGGTGAATGAAACTAGAAGCGGTGAATGAAACATGACGGGTGAATGACCTCATGTACTCAGATAACAGCTCAACTTGTCACTTTAAGGTAAAGGTGGTGACATCTTTGATGTCCTTGGGAAGATAGAAGCTATGAAAATGAAGATTACCACGTGGCATAATAACATTCGCAATGGCAATTTTTCTATTTTCCACAATTGAAAAGCTTCCTAAAAAAATGTGAGTGGGAAGAAATTATTCTGATTCTGGAATAGAAAGAAATGAAAACTATTGCTCCTTGTTGTTTATATTTGTTTCACGTGTGTCCAAGTGTGGATATATATTTTTAGAAAGAGAGAGTGCTTTTCAATCTCCCTGCATATAACACGGAAGAGCTCTTCCTCTTGATTCCGCGGACAAATAATTGTTACAAAACAGATTTTTGAACTTGTAAAACGCCGCTTTTGCTTGGAATGTTGTGCTCTTTACCTTTAACATTTCTTTAACGTTTGGTTGTTTGTTGTTGTTGTTTAACTAGGGCTGCTGAGCTTCTCGCTCTTTTGCAGCCACTACCAAGTTGAAGATTCCTTGGTATTATCTACACTGTACATCTAGGCTTTTTCTGTAGCTTTTCTGCCATTTCGAAACGAAACGTGTTGAGTTGAAGTCATGAGTTCCAGTTTCTCCAGCTTGGTTTGCATTTAAAGGATCATGACATCTAGTCTCAAGCTAGGAGGAAGAAGCGTGTGCCATACTGTGCATTCCCGCCATCCAAGGGGGGCTTTCCAAATACGCAGAGATAAAATACTGTACTCTGGTTCTGGGCTCCTTCAAGGAATTGTCACGTCCTACACAGAGCCACATTTCAGCTCCCCTTGCCTATCATGTGGACCATAGTGAGATTCTCCTGCATGCAGTCAACCAAGTCAAAGCCAAAGAATCATGTCTCAGGCACAAGTGACTCCTTCAAGCTAAGTGTGCAATGCTGGGTTCTCAACAGGTTTCACCATAGGGGGAATCCCTGGAAGTGTGTGGATGATTTCAAGAGTCATTGCCGGTGTAATTAGCCTCACAGAAGGGTTCACTTCCACATTTGAATACTGCAGCATTGTGCTTAGCCGGTTGTCATATAAGACAGACATCAAATATGCCTCCATGCATTAACTTGTAAAAAAATTATATTTGTGCTAAAAAATATACAGCTTTCACTTATTTTGACTTTGAAATTACATGCAGAAAAACGTAAACAACGAATTTGTCCGTCCGCTATTTTGGATTTTTTTCCGATCAACTCGACTTAACAGGTCGTAAACAAAATGCAGTCTGAAAATGACTACAATGCATCTAGTGATGTAGATTCATGTTGTGATGATTATTCAGAGGACTTGGAAACGTCTGATGAGTTGGATGGCGAAAATACAGCTCAGAACAACTCAGATCACCAGCCGTACATGTAAAGGTAATATTACTTCGTTAACAAAATGACAGCTGATTTTGAAAATTAGTAAAATAGTCGTTTTAGTGGACTATTGTAGTCAGTATAGCTGCTTTCTGTTTGTTTTTGAAAAAAAGAAACAAATATTTCACCTTTCAAACGGTTAACAAAGAACTCATGGCACCAGGAAATAAATATAAAGTGGATCTGACGTAACTTCTGAATCAGCTGATTTTTCTGACCTCATTTGCCCTGTGTCTCTGCTTTTGAAAATTATTATTTACATCATATGACTTTATGATCGACAGTATTCCTTTGTACTTAAAATGCAATGTGTGTCAATTTTCCTGTGTACACTAAACTGTAACTTTGAATTCTATTGTTGATCTGTAAAAATTAATTTCGAATTGTTCTTCTTGCAGATGTTTTGAATATGATGGACTTGATGAAGGCCCACCTTCCAACCCTCCACCTTTTTCGCCTGAGAGGGCTCCAGTCTGCAACTGTCAAAGGTAAGCACCAGAGAAAATACAAAGCAGTTTTTGAGACCCATTGACTTCTTCAAACTGTAATTTTAAGAAAGAATATAAGAAAAAATATATATATAAGAAAAGGGTGTTTTCTTTTTGACAATATATTAGAGACAAGCCAACAAAATGGCGGATGAAATTATAGGTTCTTGCTGATGCTGTTAGTGGATATACTTTGATGTTTATTTAGGTAAGATCGCTGCAAATGGACCATTTGGTTTAGCTTATACTGTAGTTAGTTATGAAAGTAGTGGACAAGAGTGACCAGCCAATTAACAAGTACAATGTTTTGAGAAAGACCAATAGATATTGGAAAACTCTTTTTTTCATTTTCTGGATATTGCTATGGTGGATGCTTACATTTTATTTCAAGACTAGCAGAATAAACACCCAGATGTGGAAGACCAGCTAGATATGATCAGATAGATTTTACAGAAGAACTAATCCGGAATTGGGGAACATAAGTTTGTATGATGATGAACTACTCGCTTCAAAGCCACCAGTTTTTTCTCGGCACACCATTGACCCCAAGTTTACAGAGACAAAAAGAAGTTGTAAGCTTTGATATCAGATTGTAAAGATTGAAAGAAAAATAAAAAGTTAAATGTAAAGTTTGTGATATTTTTTTTTAATGTTTTCATGCAGGTAGGAATTGTCTGTCAGAATACCAATAACCTTAGTAGGAAATATATAAAGATGTGTTGAGTCTTTATTATGTCACCCTCATAACTGATTTTACTTATGTGTTAGTGATCATACAGTGTTACACTAGAAATATGTCTACTGAAGTCATATTTCATTATTTTAGCTAAGATGTTGCAGCTACCTAAAATAACCTTAATGTATTCAGTGGAAGATTTTAAAAAAATTTTTTTTTTGAAAAGCATAGTTATGTAACATTTCAAAAATGTGCATAATTTTATTATTTAAAATGTTGAATTGTTTTGGAAATATAACATATAATGTAGAAATGGTCAGACTACAATAAAATATGACTTGTTAATTGTTCTGATAATACTTTATTTTTTTCTTCTTTGTGAAATATCATGTTTATATTTTTGTGTATTTTTCCTGTTGACTTTCCTTCAATGTTTTAAAACTCACATCAACATAAATTTTTAAAATATTAATTTTACATCAAAATGTGGTAGTCTATTCAATTACAAACAATTTGATATATTACACTCTTGGGTAGACTTCAAATTATAATGTATCAAGGAACATTAGAAGTCAGGTATGTCAGAGTATGAGAAAATGATACAAAATATCAGGTCTGAAAGAGAGTTAACTTTATGTTGTCATTTAAGAAAGACACCAAATATGCCTCCATACGTTAACTTGATGTTGTCATATAAGAAAGACACCAAATATGCCTCCATACATTAACTTGATGTTAATAACGAGCCGAGGTCATGACATTTTCTGACTTACTTCAACTGTCCCCGGGAAGCCTACACCAAAACATTTAAATACGCTTGCAGCACTGGTTTCTGTGACAATTTATTTTGTATGATGAGGTTGTCACTTCCATACACAACCTCATATCAGTCGCCTCATACGACATGCGCGAGGAAACAGTGGTCTTATCCCAATCTCCTTAGAAACCACGGGAAACTGCTCGTGCGAGAACTTTTCATTAGTCTTGTCTTAGTAAGACACTTACATTCAAGCGACAGCGACATGCAAGGGAAATAAGGCGTATATTAAAGCAGAGAATTAATACATGAGTTATCTACCATGTAACAAATTATGCATTCCAGAAAATGAGTTCGTTCACGATAAGAGCACAAAGCCAAGAGAAGCTTGCACTGCTTTTGGGA
Organism: Oreohelix idahoensis; assembly: GCA_024509875.1. Lineage (NCBI taxonomy): Eukaryota > Metazoa > Mollusca > Gastropoda > Stylommatophora > Oreohelicidae > Oreohelix > Oreohelix idahoensis. The sequence continues at coordinate 35,024 of JAMPIV010006530.1, forward strand.
AGTACGTCATCAACATCCTCATCATCATCATCATCATCATCGTCACTTCCCTAGGCATCTATCTGTGTATTTGTCACGTTGTCACTACGTTTCTGTATTTCAGTCACTTTGTGTACACGTTTCTGTATGTCTGGCACTTTGCCTCAACGTTTCTGCATATTTGTCACGTTGTGTCTACGTTTCTGCATATCTGTCACTTCGTCTACACGTTTCTGTATATATGTCTCTTCGTCTACACGTTTCTGTATGTCTGTCACTTTGTTTACGCGTTTCTGTATGTCTGTCACTTTGTCTACACGTTTCTGTATATCTGTCACTTCGTCAACACGTTTCTGTATATCTGTCACTTTGTCTACACGTTTCTGTATATCTGTCACTTTGTCTACACGTTTCTGTATATCTGTCACTTCGTCAACACGTTTCTGTATATCTGTCACTTTGTCTACACGTTTCTGTATGTCTGTCACTTCGTCAACACGTTTCTGTATATCTGTCACTTTGTCTACACGTTTCTGAACATCTGTCACTTTGTCACTACCTTTTTTTGTGTAATTGTTACTTTGCCTCTACATATCTGTGCATCTTTCTATTTCTCTTAAAGCTTCTGTGTGTATATTTGTCTCTACATATCCGTGTATCTGTCTATTTCTCTTTACGCTTCTGTGTATATTTGTCTCTACATATCTGTGTATCTCTCTGTTTGTCTAATGGTATATGTGTATCTATCTGTTTGTCTATACGTATATGTGTATCTGCCTGTTTTCCTATAATTATCTGTGTACCTGTTTTTTTGCCTGTATGTTTCTGGGTATCTATTTGTCTCTACATATCTGTCTATCTCTCTGCCTCTAATTTTCTGTTTATCTGTCTCTTTGTCTCTAAGTATCTGTGTCTTTGTATTTACGTGTCTGTCTCTTTGTCTCTACATACCTGCATTTCTGTCTCTTTTTTTCTTTACGTATCTGTGTATATGTCTCTATGAATCTGTGTCCCTGTCTCTCTAAGTATCTTGTAATCTGATTCTATTCACTGCAGTTTACCTCATTTTGGCGAGGCGCGGTACCGTTCAATCTAAGCACAAGTCCGTCAGCATGGCCGGATTAAGCCAAGAAGTGGCTCTAAGTTTTTGAATGTTTGGGTCTCCCTTCGCCTAACAGACAATAATTGAAATTCTTTTTTTTTCAAACCGCTTAGCATGGTGATGGTATACACTAGTATTATTAATAGACTGGTATGTAAGTTTGTTAGCATGGTGATGGTATACACTAGTATTATTAATAGACTGGTATGTTAGTTTGTTAGCATGGTGATGGTATACACTAGTATTATTAAGAGACTGGTATGTTAGTTTGTTAGCATGGTGATGGTATACACTAGTATTATTAATAGACTGGTATGTTAGTTTGTTAGCATGGTGATGGTATACACTAGTATTATTAAGAGACTGGTATGTTAGTTTGTTAGCATGGTGATGGTATACACTAGTATTATTAAGAGACTGGTATGTTAGTTTGTTAGCATGGTGATGGTATACACTAGTATTATTAAGAGACTGGTATGTTAGTTTGTTAGCCAGGCTTACCTCTTTTAGTAGTAATTATTTTCTATTAATGTTTATTAGCAATTTTTTAAATGATTATTAAGGTAAACACTTACTTACTTAGTCGTTTCTTTTCTGCCGTGAGGTGTAGAGGTTAGGAAGAGAGAGAGAGCGCCATACTATCCTATCGGCTATTAAGGTAAACGGGAGCCACAGTTGCGCAGTGATTAGTGCATTGGCTTCCTAGCTCGGTGGTCCATGGTTTGATCCCCAGTTGAGGTCGAATGTTTTAGACTGCCAACTGCTCCGGTGTCGGCCCAGCCTCATGAATTGTTTACCAGAACAACTTCTGGGAAGGTTAAGGCGGTCGGCGTGATGCTGACCACATCACCCTTAGTGTGCCGATGGTCATGAAAATATGGGTCTAACGCCGTATTCCCAATATTCCTCAGTCGGCGTGTAACGGGATCCTTTACGTATTTTTTTAACCTATTAAGGTAAAGACAACACATTTTATTGAACATTCTTTACATTTTTTTTTTAAACGCATGCACGGCCCCTCAAGAGCTCCGGGCCCATAGGCTTAATCCTACTTAGCCTAATGGATAATCATGTTCTGCCCGTCGGTTATATTAGGTTGCAAGCCCAAACATTAAAAACCACGTGATCTTTGCTGTGTATAACTGTATGTCCCTCTATCTGCTGCTGCCTTTAACGTGTCCCAGTTTTTCACTGTATTTCACCACTGTACCAGTACCATCATTGTTATCACCACAATCTTCCGCACTGACTGTCACTTTTAGAGCCATCACAGCAATTACTAACCACCATTACCTTCCGTCGGCAGTATTACAACGTGAACATTGAAATTCTTCTGTTCCCAGCAACCTCATCAACAAGATCACCGTAGAACACCCATCCTTTATTTCCCACCACAAAATTGACATTGATTCCCTCTCCTAGCCACGACGTTCATGAACAGATGTTCCGACAATACAATCTATACGTCCGTGGTTCTCAACCGAGGGAAGTGCGCGTCCCTTGGTCCAGATTTAAATGTTTGCAGACATTAGGGCAAGTTTTATGAAAAGAGAAGAAACAAATAAAGAGGTCAAAGAAAACTTAGGAGTGAAAAGAGAATTAATTGAGGAGATCAACTTTAGGCAGCTAAAATATTTTAGCTATATAAAAAAACACAACACCGGGACTGAAGACCAAAAGGCAGAGTTGATGGCAGACGTGCAAGAGGAAGACAGCGTCATAAGTGGGAAGATAACATCAAGAGATGGACAGGAAAGATTCTATCAGAGTGCACCATCAAGACAAGAGACAGAAGACGTTGGAGATCCACTAATTGTTGTGGAGATGGCAGCCGATAATGGGGAACTACGTACTTTCATCCAAAAATCTGCTTTAAAAAATGGAGGTATAAAATCAGTGGTGTAATTAAAATGTAAGGGTACCCTTGGCACAAATCAAGTTGGTTCGTCCTTATGTAATGGACTCAATCAATGTAATAATCAATATACGGTATATCTAGTGCCCTTGATATATAGAGTGACGACAACTAAAATTTGGCCGCCATTTTCGGTCGTACCCGTATTGCAGGAAAATGGACCCGATCAAGAGTTTCGGACCCAATTTGCATTTTCGTTTAGGTTAGCTAATAATTTGAAATAAAATTAGATGGAAATACAGTAGCACATATTCGTACTATTATTTGTATTTCAAGTAACAAAACAAAAAAAAAAAGAAAACTAGTTTACTTACCGGTTTATTGAAAAGAATCAGTATCGTGGATTTTTAACACATACTCCGTTGAATTTTATATTCCGTCAGAATTCCACTGTTTAGCAACAAAGATTTTATTATAGTTTTATTATATAATTATATAATATAATTTTATTATTATAAATAAATAAATAAATAAATAAATAAATAAATAAATATATATATATATATATATATATATATATATATATATATATATATATATATATATATATATATATATATATATATATATATATATATATATATATATATATATATATATATATATATATATATATATATATATATATATATATATATATATATATATATATATATATATATATATATACAAGGGGATTGACATAAGTCTTAGGCCTGACCATGAAGGAGTCACAGGAGGAAGATGAAACTTGGCACATTTAAAGTTCATCATATTTGCACTGAATGTGTAAAGTACGCATTTGTTTCTTCAATGGGTTTTCCCGCTACGGTACACGGCGCAATGTACCCTATTGACCAGATCTGCTGCTCCAAAGATTTGATAAAACAATGGAAAAGAAGGAGGCCAGAGCTGTGATAAAATTTCTGATGTTTCAGGGAAAAACACCTACAGAAATACATAGGGAGATGGAACTAGTGTTTCGTGATTCTTGTCCTTCATATACTTCGGTAAAAAACTGGTGTCAACAGTTTAAGTGCGGCCGCTCAAATGTTGCTGATCTGCCAAGATCTGGTAGACCAGCCTCAGAGTGCAACGATGAAAATGCAACAAGAGTGAAGAAAATCATTGACCAGGATCGAAAAATGGCAATTGTGGAGATAGCTAGTACAGTAAAACTAAATGAAAGAACAGTTTATAGAATTTTACACAACAGACTGAACATGAGAAACGTGTGTGCACGCTGGGTTCTGCGACTGTTGACACGTGAACAGAAGCAAACGAGGGTAAATTGCTGTCAACAGTTGCACAAAAAGTGTCAGTCAAAAATGTTTTTGGAGACCATGGTGACAGTAGATGAGACTTGGGTACACCATTATGACCCCGAATCCAAAATTACCAGCATGCAATGGAAAACCCCGAGCTCCCCAACACCTGTCAAGCCGAGGACGCAGAAATCTGCAGGAAAAGTGATGCTGACTGTTTTTTGGGATGGCAAAGGTGTCCTTTTGAAAGATAATCTGCCTCGTGGCAACACAGTTAATGGACAGTACTATGCAGATCTTCTCACAAAACTAAGAAAGGTTGTGACCAGGAAACGAGGGATAACGCGCACTCAAAATCTTCCTTTGCTTCAAGACAACGCGCCCTCTCACAAAGCACGGCTTGTGCAGCTAGCAGCCAACGATTTGAATATTGAAATTCTTCCACACTCACCATATTCTCCAGATTTGGTTTCATCAGACTTTTTTCGATTCCCAAATCTTAAAAAAACAGCTAAAAGGAAATCATTTTGACAGCGATGAAGAGGTTATACTGGCATGTGATGACTGGTTTAGTTTGAAAAATAGGGTGTTCTACTCCCAAGGACTTTTCAAGGTCAAGCAGAGATGGCAGAAGTGTGTCAATTCAGACGATGGCTATATTGAAATGAAATAAACACTATACAAAATTTCAGCTCTCTGTGACATGTCCTTCATGGTCAGGCCCAAGACTTATGTCAATCCCCTTGTATATATCTTAAAGCCCAGACGAACTGTGACGTATAATGAAAATATAGCCTACAGGATCCGACAGCCTTTCGTGACCTCGTTGGAGTTCTATAATTCGCTAGCAAAGTCAAGCATTTGACAGCCAGCATTACTAATTTTTATTCCACGCCTCTTTTCCTTTAGATGTAAACAAACGGAAAGTTACCAACTTCCACGGCCTGCCAGTAATAACGGGGAGCGAAATATGGTTTGTTTACCTGAGTTTCTCACGCAAGCTGATCTTTCAATCATCAGATATCAGACAGATGCACGTGGAAACGCCGGACCTCTTTCGAAGTAATTGCACGCGCTAAAACTAATCCCCGTGTACCCTTTGATGTTTGTACATACATGGAAAAATAACTCTGTGATCTCGAGAAACGGGGAAAATCTCGAAAGGAAGCCCGTTTCACGGTTTAAGTCTCTGTTGTAAATTAGCAACGGCCGACAGAGCGACCGAAAACCTTTTATCTGGGGAATTTCTGAATTCTCTGCTAGGCAACAGAGGGTGAAAATTAACATCCTCTAAAGATCATAATAACAAAATGTATATAAACTGTGGCTTCTCAAATCAGCTATCAATTGTCGCTCAGAATTTTTGAGAGTCTAAACACGCAGTCTAGAACCATTTTGAATAGATGTGTTAATAGTGTCGCGGTGATTTCATTCTGATTTTCTGGTAATATAAATTTGTGCTTAAGCGTGTTAAAGTGTTAAAAGTGTATTATCTTAAATTCACTGTGATTTTCTAGGTGTTAAAGACCAGTGGAAAATAGCGCGTAGCTATTTTTTTTACCAGTCGTTCAGTCTAATGATAATTTTACCACCCGCTTCCTCACGTAAGAAGAGACGTTTTAGTTGACTACTTATTACACTAGGCGCGACGGATAATTGACAGAATAGAATTCAAGTTATATTTCATTTTTGTGAAATTTTAGTAAGTAACTGTTGTTTAAATACAACACGACGGCACACTGACGCCGACCCTCTAATTGCTATTTAGCGACAGGTGATAATTTTTAAGTGCGCGTATGGATAATTAAATAATAACTGACCAGATAGGAATAGGATAGAGACACCGTGTGCTTATATGTAGTTATTTTATTAGTAGTAATTTTTTCATAATGTTTCTCTATTCTTAGACATGACCTGATCAAACGGCGACCAGCGGTTTATATACTGAGGTCTAATTTGGTCTATTTTGGTTCTTTTTCTTCATTTAGGGAGTGATTGATGTGGATTTCTTCTTGGCTTACGCGTCCCCAAGTTTATTTGTAAACCGAATTTGCCATTGAGACACATAAACATTTTAAATAGTAAATTTAACTGGACCTATAAATACCCAGATATTTATTTTTCAATTTTATCAGCCCACTGGGGTGTGAAAGAGATAACAGTTCTCCCGAATTTTGACAGTCGTATCAGAGGATTTATCCAGCAAGTTACGCTGTTTCAAAATCGGCACTCACCACAGAGACAGCCGATAGAATTTACCACCATCATTAATTCACAATACTTAACAGTTTCGCAACCAGATGTTTTCCTTAGTACTGTGAACACTGGATCTCGTGTTTTTTTTTTCTTCAACATTAATTATTCGCGTTGACATTTATATATCCAGAAATCAATCACCAAATTAGGCGTCTCCCTTATAATATTTAATAACTAGTGGAGTGACTGGGGCCAATTTAAAAGATAAAAACACTGGAATATATACATATTCAGGATTATATGTCAAAGAGATTTGTCTCACCAAGAATAGGATAAGAAGCGTGATTGTGTGGCCACGTATGTCAAAGAGAGAGAGCGAATATTTTCTTTGTTACATGAAAAGTGTATTATCTGGATTTTGTTTAAATATTGTTTATTTACTAGGTAGCTTTAGTTGGAACTTTGTTCTTTTCTTTACTGTCTATGCTGTAACATAGTGCTAATATTTGACCTTTGGGGTTATTAACTTGTTGGGTTCTTTTCTTCTCAATAAGAGGAAGGGCTCATGTATTCTTCTTTTTCTTCGTTCGTCCTGAAAAAGGACGTTGGTTGCGTTGTGTCCCTTTACAACGAAGCTGCGGTATTTGCGCCTTTCGGCCGACACATCCGACTACCGCACGACATTTTTTGGGACCGGAGTTGCCTTCCCTCTTCGATCCCTACTCCTCAGTCAGACTGCAGTGATGATGCATAAAATTTAAAAATAGTGGAATAAAATGGGAAGCAAAAACAAGCTAGCTTGTTCGTATCCATGTATTCTGTTAATTTTCTATGTATGAATTCTGATTTATTTGATCTCTTTTAGATATTCGATGTTGTAAAGTTTAATGATAATAAACAACAAAAGAACAAAACTTTGTGTGTTGATCAGACCCATACCCAATTAACCATAGTTTTTTCAAGTGTGTGTGTCTTATTGTCACATAGCTGTGTGTGCGTGTTTAGTTAAGCTTATATTTCTAGATATAGTGAGGTGCAAGATTGTCTTATACTAAAAGATAGTCGTATTGATAGGCTGTACTAGAGAAACTACTCATTCCAAAGATAGATCAACTCCATGATCAGTTTGTACTGTGAATGGAACTCCGTATAAATATTCATGGTGTCTCCTGATTCCGTTCACGAGTGCCAAACGTTCTCTCTCCACGGTTGAATAATTCATTTCTGCTGTATTCAGTTTGCGGCTGCCGTAGGCAACTAGAAACAACGTGTTTGGATGTTTGTCATCTGCCTTAAGCAGAGTTGATCCTATTCCCTGTCCGCTGGCGTCTATCGCAAAACGAAAGGTTTCTTAAGGTCGGGTAGAATCGGAAATTTGGACAGCTGTTCCTTCAGAGTGACGTAAGCGCTTTCACACTCTGCGGTTCAAACAACTTTATCGGGTTTTCCCTGTCTTGTGAGGTCAGTGAGAGGCGCCGTAAGACCACTGAAGTTTTTGATAAACTTTTGGTAATATGCACAAAGTGAAAGGAAAGAACGTGTGTCTCTCTTTGTTTTTGGACTCTTTGCAGAACGTACTTTCTCGATGGTTTTGGCCACGGGCCACATACAACCTTGAGAAATAGTATGCCCTAGGAAGTCAAGCTTTTCAAAGCCGATTAATCATTTGCTAGGTCGGGCGGTCAGGCCAGCTTCCTTTAGTCTCCTGAGGAGCATAGCGACCGTAGCAATATGTTTTTCGTTGTTATCCGTTGCAATAAGTATGTCGTCCATGAAATTGTATATGTTTGGATTTTGCAATGGTTCTAAAAGCTTTCTCATTATTCTGGTGAAGACTCATTGTGCGTTGTGCAAACCGAAAGGCATAACATTGAAAGTATAATGTCCTTCACTGGTGCTAAAGGCTAATAACGGTTTAATTTCCTCCTTGACTGGTATTTGGTAATAACCTTTACTCAGGTCAATCTTGGACAAAATTTTAGTTTTGCTAAGTTTGGTGAACAGTTCAGATGCGTTTTGAAGTGGTTCAGGCTGGAATTCCGTTACTGTGTTAAGTAATCGGTAGTCGATACAGAGCCGAACTTCCTTATTAGGTTTCTGTAACAGTACAACTTTGAGCTATAGAGAGATGTAGACTCGCTAATAATCCCAGCTTGACGTAGTTTGTCTATCTCTGCACGTAAAGTGTCTGCTATCGCATACGGGATCGGGTAAACACTATTTTGCACAGGTGTCTCTTTTGTCAGCTTCATATCAAACTCTACAAGATGTGTTCGGCCAGGTATGTCCGTTAAGACCGCCGAGTACTGTTCCAGTAACGCCTTAGTTTCTGTCTGTTGTGCTTCTGAGAGAGTGTCGCCGAATTTAACATCTTTGTGTGATTCAGTTTGTTGCAGTGGGTATTCCATGCAACTATCGTCATCTTCCTCATCTTCGGTTGCTATAGCGACCGCCAGGAGATGTTCGGGGGAAGGCACCGGTCTTTCCAAATACTTCATTAACAGATTTATGAGGTAGACCTTTTCCTTTCCTTTTATAGAGATCTTGTAGTTCGTTCTCGAGATCTTATTAAGGATGGTAAACGGCCCTTGCCATCCGATACATAGTTTGTTGTTTCCGGTAAGAAGTAGCAACAAAACTTTCTCTCCTGGTTGCAATTCTCTCTCTATTGCTGCTCTTTTGTATCGTTTAGCGTGCTTCATGCGTGCTCGCTTAAGGTTGGTTGTTGCTAGGTCCCATTCTAGTTTTAGCCGTTCCTTTAACTCCGATATAAACTTGATTGTAGGGGCTGATATAGATGTGCTGGTCTAATACAATCTTTATTTTGTTGGCTCCCGAATTTTCCGCTGGCAACATGACACAGTCGTTCGGCTAATTTCCTCGGCTTCCTACCGGCTTGCCTTGTCACTAACAAGCAAGCAAACACCAAATAGCAATGCGACTATATATATGTATATATATATATATATATATATATATATATATATATATATATATATATATATATATATATATATATATATTTCTATATGGCAGCAGTACATGGACAGTCTATGCTGTGCTACAAAGAAGGCTCACTACTTTACATCTACGGTCTCTATGCCACATCCTCTGTATTTCATGGAAGAAAAAAAAACCAAATGTCGAGGTATTGTCACGTGCTGACCTTCAAAGCATGTATACACTGCTTAGGCAGAGCATGGAAGAAGCTCGCGTTCCGAAAGATATCTTTAACGGACAGCTGCCAGATGGCAAAAAGCTGGGTTGATGAAGATGCCGATCGCACCATCTCGAGATGCTCTCTACGGTGCCACCTCAGATTAATCGAAAAGAAACACTCATGACAAGCAGAAAAGAAGAGCAAACGTCGAAAGGAACACGAGGTGTCACGGGTGGTCTCCCATTGTCTGCAGTAGTGGTCCAACAGTAGCCCAAAACCTAGAGTATCTATAGTGGGTCTTCAGTGGTGTCTACCTTCGCACAAGATTACTCTTTGCATAGTTGTAGTTAGAAGAATAATGATGCTTCTACCTCGAGGCAGTTTTCACAAGATATTTCAGAAGTCAAGAACAATGCTGAATGCGTCTGAGCACGTTATTTTTTTAAATCTGACCCGCCACCTTTTATGAAGATGTATATTGTATGATTTATTTCTTTCAAGTCCCCAGCTGATTTAATTTAGCGAAATTCCTCTTATTATTATAGTTGTTCTTAACTGCTTTTCACATGTAGATATAGCTACATATATTAAATTCCGCATTCACACATATGCCGTTCGCACTGTAATAATTAATTCAAATATGAATTTATCAAAATCAACATATACAAATTTAATGATCAATTACTTTAACACGTGTAAATGAATATGACTAATGATTAGAAAAGTAATTAGGTTTCTTCGCAGAAAAATCTTTTGGCTTGATGAATTTAGCAAAATAAAGTTCGGTTGGTTTTGGTCAGTTACAACTGAGACTTGTAAAAATGCTGAAGTACCGATGCTGTTTATCCGTAGATCCGTCTCTGTGGTGAGGGGCAAGTTCCCAGATCAACCAGGAAGTAATTGCTCCTGGTCAAAGCAAGACTCTTCAGGTCTCAATCTCAAGCTTTCAACCACCGTCTAGTAGTACAGCAAATGGTCTTTTCGGGTCATACCACAAATAGTCGAGTCGCCTGGTACTGGAGAAACAAACTCAATAATTGAGAGATCTTAGACTTCTTGCTCAGTAGAATAGTCTTGACAACTTAACACAGATGCCACGAACACGTCTTTGGTATTATTCGTGTTTCAGAATCCTTCTGTGACTTTTGAGTGCACCTGTAGTATTCTGGGTTCCTTATTAGTATTGGCGAGTTTTCTACTGATGTGCAGAGATACTCTTAATACTTTTTGTCCGGTCATATAAATTCAGATTCGAACGCTATTCTTTAATGTGGCCAGGTCCTAGCTATCTAAATTGACGATTTCAGTAATGCAGTGCCGTATGTCAAACATTGTCTACGTTATATTGTAGGTTCTCGGCCCACGCTTCCACCTGGCGGTTTCGACAAAACTCGCAATAACAGCGGTAGTTTATTCGCAGCCTCATATGTCAGTCAATACGTTCAAAGTACATGTTATGATACCTTTTCATCATGTAATATTTCCCACGACTCATGCGTTTGAAAAATTCAAACAGTCATCGTCCATGTATGAAGTTATGATATTCGTAAAATGTTGTGAAAGTTGACTTATACCACACTTCCTGCTCACTCTTCCAAATGTCTTCTATGATTGCGATTATGTATTATGATCTGTCCCAAACAGTCGAATCGGAAGTAATTATGCAATCTTAAGCAAACACTTCATGCTCGCGTCTACCTGGAGTCAATGTGGTATTAATTTCGTGACACGAGGGCAAAAAACATCGAGGGAGGTCACCTAAGGGGCGCATTCCCATGGTCAGTTATGACTGAAGGGGCTATTATTATCATAATATTATTATAATAAAACAAAAAATTGACAAAGCTTAAACATTATTTACATATGTTGCTATATGTGGCGAGTTTGACAATTACCGTTGATCACTATTTTGATAAACAAGACTGGTTTACTTTTTAGTTCAAGGATAAACTGGCATTGTATATGAATTTTAATATTTTCATTTTCTGCTCTACTTCTATGTTTATTCTACATTTAATTTACATTTATTTGAAGTTGTGGTCTGTAGTATTTGATGAATAGGAGAAGATTTGGGGGATGGGGACACCCTGTATCAGGCGCCATAAACGTGTAATAGTTTTCAGATCACAAGAGCTGATTGATCACAGAAGGTAAAGGCTGGAGATCATAAAACACTTGGGATATATCATGTGAGAGACGGTATTTGAATGATGACCTTATCAAAAATATAAACCATGAAGTTTAGAATTCCACATTCATTTATCTACTTCTCTACCTTACAGCCTTATGTCCCAGCTGTTACAACTCGTATCACGTTTTCTTCATCTTTTTGTATATATATTTCAAGTAAGCACTTCACTGACTGTATATTATTGTAACTTCTTGTTCATAGTTTTCTGAATACATTAGACAGAGATTGGAATATTACTCGAGTATGTTATTACTTTAAGGTGTCCAAAGATGAAGGACGTACCATTTATAGTGTTCTAACCTTAGACGAACGAATCAATATTTAGAGTTTGCTCCTCCCAAATTTTTTTTGCGTCTGTCTCTATTTGTGTGTGTCTGCCTCTGTTTCTCTATATCTGCCTCTATTTTTTACACCTGCCTCTATTTTTATGTCTGCATCTGTTATATTTTTTCTGCATCTATTTTTTGGATAATAATAATAGCTCCTTCAGTCGTAACTGACTATGGGAATGCACCCCTGAGGTGGCAGCCCTCAGCTGCTTATTTTCCTGGTGCTCCTTTCGACGTTTTCTCCTCACCTCTGCTTCTTGTGTGAGCCTGTCTTCGCGAAATCTGAGGTGGTGCCATAAATAGCATCGCCACTTAGTTCGATCGGCAGCTTCATCCTCCCATGTTGCTGGATCCATGTCCAGTGCCCTCATATCTCTCTTGCACACATCTTTAAACCTCAGCTGTGGTCGCCCAACTGTTCTCTTGCCATCTGCTAATTGTCCGTAGAAGATATATTTTGGGATGCGACCATCTTCCATGCGGCGAACATGGCCAAGCCAGCGAAGTCTGCGCTGTCTAAGCAGCGTATACATACTTTGAAGGCCAGCACGTGACAACACCTCGACATTTGTCAATTTATCTTTCCACGAGATGCCGAGGATGCGGCGTAGACACCGCAAATGGAAGGTATTGAGCCTTCTTTCTTGCTTAGCATAGGTCGTCCAGGTCTCGCTGCCATATAGGAGTGTGCTGGTGACACAGGCATTATATACCGCAGCTTTGGTCTTCATTGTGAGTTTAGAGTTTCCCCAAACACGCGATGTGAGGCGGGCAAAGGTAGCTGCAGCTTTGCCAATGCAGCTGTCGATTTCTGTATCCAGTGAGAGTTTGTCATTGATGGTAGACCCTAGGTATGTGAAGTGGTGCACCACTGCCAATTCATAGTTATTGATAGTGATAACTGGTGCAGCACCCACATCCTGACTCAGCACATTCGTTTTCTTTAGACTTATTGTGAGACCAAAGTCCTTGCATGCTTTAGTGAAGCGATTCATCAAGCTCTGAAGCTCCTGTTGGCTTTGAGTGACGACTGCAGCATCATCAGCGAACAACAAGTCTCTTATAGTGACCCTTCTGATTTTTGTTTTTGCCTTCAGCCTTGAAAGATTAAACAGACGGCCATCTGACCTAGTATGAAGGCATATTCCTTCAGTTGCATCTCTGAATGCAAGTTTCAAGAGTAAGGCAAAGAAGATTCCGAAGAGGGTCGGAGCCAGAACACAGCCTTGTTTAACGCCACTTCGTATATCAAAGGGCTGTGACGTGCTTCCAGTATATTGGACTGTTCCCTTCATGTCGTCATTAAATGACTTTATAATTTCCAGCATTTTAGAAGGGCAGCCTATTTTCAGGAGGATTTTAAAGAGTCCATCCCTACTAACCAGGTCGAATGCTTTTGTGAGGTCTATAAAGGCGATATATAATGGTCTTTTCTGCTCTCTTGATTTTTCCTGAAGCTGGCGGAGAGAGAAGATCATGTCTGTTGTTGATCTGCCAGCTCGGAATCCACACTGTGCCTCTGGATATATGCGCTCAGCTAACTTGTGTAGTCGCATTAAGATGACTTTGGCAAAAACCTTACCAACAATACTAAGAAGAGAGATGCCTCAGTAGTTATTGCAATCACTTCTGTCTCCTTTATTTTTATACAGTGTTACACTCTTGGCATCTCGCATGTCATGAGGAATAGTTCTCTCTTCCCAGCACTGGCACAGCATCCTATGCAGAGGATGTAATAGCGTGCTCTTACAGCATTTGATTAAATCAGGAGGAATCCCATCACTGCCTGGTGCTTTGCCAGAGGCCAAGCTATCAATGGCCTTATTGAGTTCCTCTAATGTTGGTTTGGCATCCAGCTCCTCCATAGTTGGCAGACTATTGACAGCATCAAGGGCTGCAGGCGTAACGGTATTGTTTCTAGCGTAAAGCTCAGAGTAGTGCTCGACCCACCTCTCCATCTGCTTACCCTTATCGGTTAGCTTCTCTCCGCTGATGGTTTTTAGCGGTACCGTCTTACTTTTATGGGGGCCAACTGCTTTCTTTATACCGTCATACATTTGTCTAATGTTGCCTGTTTGCGCTGCGATCTGGATGCTCTCACTGAGCTGGAGCCAATAGTCATTTGCACAGCTTCGAGCAGTTTGTTGAACTTTGCTTCTCGTAGCCCTCAGGATCTGTAGGGTTCTGGCACTCGGTGAACGTTTGTATTCATTCATAGCACTGCGCTTAGCTTCAATAACAGGTGCCATCACATCTGATGAAGCGTCAAACCAGTCATTTGACTTTGCTGTTTTCTTACCAAAGGTGGCAAGTGCAGTACTTTGAATGGTGTTCCGTAGATGCTCCCAGTTCTCTGTAATAGTATCACCATGCTGAGGGCTACTGAGCACTTTCTTGAAGGTCGCAGTGAATTGAGCGATCATGAAAGGGTCTGACATCTTGCTGGTATCAATGCGTGGTTTCCCTTCATGTCTGACACGATAGAGTTTTCTTGGTTGTGCTCTGATTTTGCAGCAAACCAAGGAGTGATCTGTGTCACAGTCTGCACTATGGTACGAGCGCGTGGAGAGCACAGACCTGAGGAGTGGCCTTCTGACGAGAATCAGGTCAAGTTGGTGCCAGTGCTTGGATCGTGGGTGTCTCCATGACACCTTATGCTGGGGTTTTGTCTGAAAGTAGGTGTTGGTCACGCAGAGGTCATGGTGGACGCACAACTAAAAGATCCGTTGTCCATTTTCATTCATCATGCCAATACCAAACCTGCCCAGACATTAAGTCCATGAAACATTATCGGCACCCACTCTAGCGTTAAAGTCACCAAGGAGAACAAGCTGTTCTTGCCTAGGTATGCTTTTGATTACTGCTGCTAGATTCTCGTAGAACTCATCTTTAGCTTCTGAGGCAGAGTACAGAGTAGGAGCATACACACTGACAAGGGTGATGGGACCTGTGCTAGTTTGCAGGCGGAGCGTTAACAGGCGTTCTGATCCATTCTCGCCTGGTTCAACCATGTTAGTTATCGATTTTTTGACCGCAAAACCTACTCCGTGTTCTCTAGCTTTATCAAGATCTTTCCCTTGCCAATAAAATGTGTAGTCCTTCTCGCTCACCATTCCAGAGCCCGCCAGGCGCGTTTCCTGAAGTGCAGCTATATCCACCTGAAGTCGTTTAAGCTCATCATTAATTATGGCTGTCTTCCTTACATCGTTTACATCCTGTAGGTTTTCGGATAGTCCAGTCAACATAGTCCGGACGTTCCAGCATCCCAATCTGAGAGTTTGCTTATTTCTATTTTTTCGATAATTGCTTGGTGCAAAATTTTCTGTCCACAGTTCGGGTTTGACCCTAATCCCCATGCACCCAATGGGGAAAGCAGACAGTGGCGGGACAACACCTTATTGACTGGGGGCTGCCAGCTGTCCAGTGAGATCCTAGAACCTCTCCCACTGTCGGAACTGTAGCCCCTGGCGCCATGCCCTACGCCAAGTGGGCAAAATGCTTATAACCGGTAACTGCTACTTCCCGTGTTTTGCCGACACCTATAGGGTGAAGCTGGAGTGTCCTTGTAAAATTTCGTTCTTTCCACTCTGTAAAGTTGCTTTCACACACACACTGTAAAGTATCAGTCTGTCTGCTCTGTAAGGAAGAGTGGTGTGTTGTTGAGATCAGGCATGCTCCAGTCTACCCAGCTGTAAATGGGTAACTCACCCTAGTCCTGAGTTAGGGAAGGCAAAGGCTCCAGGGGAAGCAGGCCCTAAACTTGGTCACTTCAGCCGACGCAGGATGGTGTATGTATGAAGTAGAAGTGTAGAGTGTGATTACCGCGAATGGTGTACTGTTCGTGTGCTGACCAATATAACCACTCACACTTGTGTCTACAAGGCACCAATGCAGACTGCTGGAATCTTAGTTTACTCAATTTATTCAGACGTACACACTGGGACATACGAGTACATCATGGTTCGTTGACATATCAATTTGTAGGTATACATAGCAGATCTGAAGTCATGACACATTCAGAAATAATGGGCAGTACATCAAAAGTTCAATGTCATGATACATTATGGCCACATCCCCCTATCTGACTAAACGCGTCAGTGAAGGCGGATCGATAAATAACCAAAGTTACTTGACGTCCATAGTTTGTAGTATATATTATGAAACCACGAAAGGGGGTTTCTAGCAAGATTGAGATCTCCCTGTCACTGTCCGATAATAAGATAAATAATCTGTTCTCTTGGCAGTGATCAAAACATATGATGACCGAAATCCAACATGGCTGTCTCCCTGAGTTGTCGTTCACTCATTCATAGGAAGGAGAATATAAGCCAGAGTTAATTTATAATGGTTATATAAATGATTTCGTAAATGTTTCCATACAGCTCTACGGTGATCAGGTTAATTTCACGTAGCCATAACCGCTGCAGGAAAATCTGTCATCTTCGTCGATACCAAACACGACACTAGCATAACGAAGCACCAAAAGTCAAGCTAGGCCTAACCGACGAGAGATCATCAAAAATAGGAGCTGGGTTTACCTGGAGTCCGAATCATCTATATACTGACATAAGGAGAGTCTCTAACACAAACTATCGTAGAGACACCATCTCCTTCAGAAGAAAAACCACGTCGTAAGACATTTTTTTCTGACGAAAGGACCAGCTCTTGAAAAACGTACCTCGCCATTTGTAAGCGGTACATCGGAACTCATCACGACTTGTCAAGACAACTCATACTTCCGCTAGCAAGAATCTAGTCCCTCCTACCCATCCAAAATATACAATATAGGACTGATTCTACTTGTACTAATAATATGTAATACATATGAATTCAGGCCATAAACACAATAAGCAAATTAATATATTTTCTGGCCCTAAAAAAATAAGTACAAACGCAAGCGCAATATCCTTGCGCTGGATCAATATCCAGAACGATTACTCCTATAATCAAAAGTGTGAATCAAACATGGATTATCTCGCTTTTACCATAAACAGCATTTTCATACACAAATGAATGCATGTCTATATTTTTCCCATATTAAATAGCCATATCGATTTTTGTAAAATGTGCGTCAAAATATGCACGCAACAGATTACCACACCCCTCGGGGAAAAAAAAATGGTACATTTTTTTTTTGAAATACATCTAGGAGCAACATACAATAGGCTCACAACGCACCAATAACAATGCGCAGATGATAAGCATAAGTTTTATGACCTTAGAGAAAGTACTTCTCTAAGTATAAATATTTCCAGAGAGGTGTCACCAACGCATACTACAATATTAGCAATGACACAATTTCCACATTAGTTTATACATAAATTCCATCTAAGATATCTTAACATCATGATCATCAAAGACAAAAAACATTGAAAGATCAGCGGTGAATACATATCAATGAACCGCTAAGTAGTGTTACAATCAATATATGATATATTACATATGTGTACACATTTCAACATAGAAACAACTGTATCAAAGTTGTATAACAGTTATGAATCATGTGGGCATCTAGACAAAATATCTGCCATCACATTTTCTGACCCACGGATAGCTCGCACCGAAAAATGAAATGGCTGTAGAGCAATCGCGTATCGCGTTGATCTCGCGCTCTTCAGATTTTTACTCTGAATAGCCGTAAGAGCTTTCTGGTCAGTTTCCACAATGAAATGCGCGCCCAGAAGAAATCTTTGCAGTTTAAGGATTGACCAAACCATAGCCAATAATTCACGGTCTAGGACCGAGTAATTCTTCTCTGCGGCATTTAATTTCCGAGAAATATACATCACAGGATGCAGAGTTCCAGAGTACTCTTGCATTAGTGCAGCTCCAATCCCGGTGGATGAAGCGTCACTACGAAGAATAAATGTCTTATCCTTAGAAGGCAATACTAGGATAGGTGAAGTAGAAAACATAGTTTTAACCTTATCCAAAGAGGATTGACATTCTTGAGTCCAATGGACTACGTTAGGAGACCCTTTCTTTAGCAAGGAAGAAAGAGGTGACATAATGGAGGACAGATTCGGGATGAATCGTCCATAAAATTGTATTAGACCTAAGAGACTTCGTACTTGCTTTTTAGTCTTAGGAATAGAAATGTTAAGTATCTTACTTGTATTATGGTCTTCTGTTTTTAGGAACCCATGACCAACACGGTGTCCTAAGAAAGATATTTCGCTAAAACCAATACATGCTTTCGATGGTTTCGCTGTCAGGTTATGCTCGCGTAAGATAGACAATAGTTCATTTATACCATTATAGTGATCGTTCCAAGTATCACTGAAAAGACAGATGTCATCAAGATACGCAATGACATCTGAGCGATGAGATAGGATTCGACGCATCATGCGTACAAATGTAGCAGGGGCGTTCATAAGACCGAAAGGCATGAAATTCCATTGGAATAGACCCCTAGGCGTCGAAAAAGCAGTAAACGGTTTGGCGTGTTCGGATAGTGGAACTTGCCAATATCCCTTAGACAAATCGAGTTTAGTAAAGAAGTGAGAATTCGATAGTCTCGTAAGTAGCTCTTCTAGTAAAGGCATAGGTTCAGCATCGAATTTAGTCACTTGATTCAATTTGCGATAATCCACGCAAAGACGTATGTTATTGTCTTTTTTTCGTACTATAACCATCGGCGAAGAATATGCTGATGTGGATGGTTCAATAATTTTTAACTCTATCATCTCATCTAACTCTTTCTCTACCTGTGCTTGAAAATGTATCGGGATAGGATACGGTCTGACTCTTATAGGACTATGGTCAGTAAGAATAATGTCATGTTGAATGACATCCGTTTGACCAGGAATGTCAGTAAGGACATCCTGAAATTGTTCTAACATAGTAGAAACTTGTTTCTGCTCTCCTGGAGATAATTCTGGAGAAATTGCAACATCTTTCCATGATTCATTAGAGTGAAGAGGAATCATTGGAAAAGGTAAATTTACATCCGAGAAACTCGTTTCCTCATCCTGTATTACTGACAGAGATGAGTACTGTCCATGTTGGACTGGAAAATCGTCCGTTGCCTGGAAAACAGGTTGTAAATAATCAGGACGTTCATGGAATTCCGTGAGCATGTTGATGTGGAAGGTTTTACGCTTCCCGTCAATATCGACGATATAGTCAACATCGGAAACCTTTGATATTATATCGTACGGACCTTTCCAAGAAATGAGAAGTCTATTTTCCCTACAAGGTAGCAAGACAAATGCTTTGTCACCTGGACAAAGTTGACGCAAACATCTCTTTTTATTGGCAAATTCCCTTGCCTTCTGTTTCGCAAATTCAGAAGAAGCAGTTGCCAATTTGCATGCTTCAATAATCTTGTGTCTAAGTGCGATGACATATTCATAAGAGGATTTTGTGTCATCGACAATATTATCAGCAGTTATAAGATCATGCAGTAAGGACATAGGACCTCGCGGTTTCGCGCCAAAGACAAGTTCAAAGGGAGAAAATCCTGTATGTTCGTTGGCGACCTCTCTATATGCAAAGAGAGAGCCGCGGGTAAAACCCTATCCCAATCCTGAGGATGATCTTCTGTTATCTTACCTAGTAGGTTTTTCAGAGTTCTATTCAAACGTTCCACCATCCCATTGGACATAGGATGATAAATACTACTCAGCGATCTCTCTATCTTCAGAGTCGACATTACTTGAGACATGGTATCCGATATGAGTTGGGTACCATGGTCGGATAATATTTCTGCTGGAAATCCCAGACGAGAAAATATTAACCAAAGAGCATCTGCGACATCAGCAGTAGTTATGCTCTTTAGAGGAACAGCCTCCGGCCAACGTGTGCACATATCAACACACGTCAAAATAAATTGGTGTCCTCTAGCAGACTTTATCTTAAATGGACCAATGATGTCTATCGCCATTTTTTGAAATGGCCGAATGGGAATGTCTGCAGCCTGAATAGGTGCATCATGGCGTGGACCTCTGGATTTAATCTCTTGACATACTTTACAAGATCGACAATAGATTCGTATGTCCTTATTCACCGCAGGCCAAAAGAAAGATTGAAGAACTCTAGCTTTAGTACGGGAAAAACCCATATGTCCAGCACACTGCGAATCATGAGCGTGCTGTAAAATTTTAACTCTCATATTTTTAGGCACAAGGATTTGAGAATGAATGGACTTAGCGGAGTCTTGTACCATACGTACAAGTACGCCATTCTTCAACGTAATCCAAGATTTACGATTAGTATCCTTATTCGGATCACCTTTTGTTGCCAGAGTAAAGAATTTCTTTAGAGTAGGATCATCTTCCTGCTGTTTGATAAAGGAATCGTGGGAAATCTCCAAGGGATCATCTTGGATCTGCGCATCATTATCTTCAGAATGTGAAGATTGTGGCATATTGAGAGCTTGAGCCCTAGTGATTACTGCATTAGCAGATTGCATATTAACATTTTCCCAATTAGAAATTTGCTGTGGAGTGCATTCTTTCACTCCATGAATGCGACCGATGATAAGATCAGCGATCGGATTCGGCAAGAGACATGCTTGCACCTCTCCTGTAAAGAAAGGCGTAGCAATATTGATAATGGCAGTGGAGTACTTCTCCAATGTGCCACCAAATGTTACACATTTGACTATATTGCCTGTAGCTCGAGAAGGATTTACGAGTGATTGTCTCACTCCAATGGTAGTGCACCCCGAGTCGAAAAGAATTGATACCGGAGTACCATCTATTAGGCCCCTATTAAAGACAAGAGCACCCCTTCCATTATGCGCGATTGACGCATGGAGAGCGGGAAGTGGGTGACCGCAGCTTAAAGTAGACACTGTGGTTGGATCGAATAATGTTTTGCATTGCGAACACTCAGATGCTCTAGCAAAATCAAAAGCGGAATTCGCTACACTATTGGAGTCTTTTTTATCATTATTCTGATTATCGGTGTCGTGGAACTCCTGTTGTGCAGAGTTAGCCTGGTAATACGATTTACCATGTCTTTTGTGTTGTGATCTACCTCGGTTATAATTGTCTCTATAATTATTATTGCCTCTGTTATAACCCCTATTTGGGTTTGAATCATAATATTCATGATCATAATCATCATGCTCGTTATATTGAGTATCCCTGTAATATTGTTTCTTTTGTCTCCATGAAGCACTTGGGTAGTTCCTATAGCTACTCCCTTTCCGAGAATTTCTAACATTATGGGTACCCCTCGCGTGTCGAGGACTATCAGCCCGATTCCAGTTCTTCAAAGAAGAACTCTGATTTGAGTGGTTATCTTGGTTTTGATACTTATTCCAATTAACCTTTTTATCAAATTTATTTTTAGCTCCTTGGAATTTGTGTGAGTAATTCTGATTATATTCTGTTGCCGAAGCAACTGGCATACTCTCTTTAATGTTAGAGTTACTAAGAATCATGTCAGGGTGTGCCGTGGCATACTGGTCACAATATTCTTCCATTTGCTTTATTGTACTAGGTTTACGCTCATGTAAGAACTCTAGGAATGATTTATTTACAGAAGACATGACCTTGTCTCTTAGCAATAAATCTGTAAGACCATCAAATGTTTTCTCTGTTTTGGATAATTCAATCCATCGTGAAAGTGTAATTCGTGCTTTTGAGATGAATTCTGAGAATTCTACACCTACCTCAGGTCTCATTGTTTTAAACAAAAGACGATAACCTTCTTCAGACAGCTGATATCTCTTTATCAAAGCTGCCCTAACAGCATCATAATTATCTTTGTCGGCCTCTTCAACAAAATATAACTTACTCAGAGACTCCCCTTTTAGATTTTCAGACAACTGATTCACATACTGTGATTTGTCAACATTATGAGATCGACAAGCCCGTTCAAATCTAGAAAGCCAAAATGTTATGTCATCACTGGTAGGGTTAAACGCTGGTACCTTGACCTTGTACACGAAGGGTTTACCATTACCACCAGATGCCTGATTAACATTACTCATACATGTCAATTTTAATTTCTCTAATTCAAACTCATGTTCTCTTATTGCTTTTCTCTCTTCAGCTTCTCTATCTAATCTTCTCTGTTCTGCAGCAGCTTCTAATTTCTTCTGTTCTGCAGCAGCAGCAACTTCTAGTTTTTTCTGTTCTGCAGCAGCTTCTAATTTTTTCTGTTCTACAGCAGCTTCTAATTTCTTCTGTTCTGCAGCAGCAGCAACTTCTAGTTTTTTCTGTTCTGCAGCAGCTTCTAATTTTTTCTGTTCTGCAGCAGCTTCTAATTTTTTCTGTTCTGCATCAAATCTCCTTTCCTCCACTTGCATCTGCAATTTCTTAAGTTCAGCAGCAGTATCAGCTTCTTTTTCTAATCTTTTTTCTTCAGCTATTGCTTTCCTTTCTTCTGCAGCAGCTTTTTTTTCTTCTATTTGAAGTTTTCTCTCCTCAGCCGCAGCTTTTTTTTTCTTCAACAGCAGCAGCAGTTTTTTTTCTCTTCTGCAGCTAATGCTTTGTCATATTGAGCAACAGCCCATTGTTCTAAGTCTTTTCCAGTCTTATCAAGAGATTTTCCTTGAGCAATAAAATAATCTAATGTAGACATATTGTCTTCTTAAATCAGAAACCTGAAAAAGTAAATAAATTACCCTCTTTCAAGTTAATGGGAGACAAGTCTATACCTTAGACTTAGTCTTAGTCCAAACTTGTATGGTTTATAATAACCAATGATAACTTGAGTACCTGTGGACAACAATAATTGTATCTCAAATACTGTGGGGGACAAGCCTTACAAAGGTCTTGTATACCTCAATGTAATCAAAGATCACTTGAGTACCTGTGGAAAAAAATATTTCCCTTTACCAATCACTTTGGGAGACAAGCCTTACAAAGGTCTTGTACATTTTGTTTTATAACAATAACAATCAGAAAGTACTGATCTGTACTATACTATCAGTGTATACCACTATACGTCATATGTCAACTAAAGACATTACAAATGACAAACAAGAAAAGACAATCTGAAAACATTTGCAGAGATCAAATTAAATCAAATAGGAGAAATGAAAAAAAAAAAAAAATGATCACAGAAACCGTGATGATAACTGCCATAAGATAACAAGACAAATAACGCCACAGTGTATAAACATAAGGGTGTAAAAAACTGAAATGAAAGAAAAGATGAGACCTACAATTATACAAACAAATCAAACAAAACTAAGGAACACAAAAAATGTTACAAATACAAATATGAAACAGTCGTCACAACTAACCAAATATTTGCAAACTATGTTGCATGCAAATTTCAATTAAGAAATTGCTCCCTATCGAACGCCAGAACAAGACCAATATTATTCGGTATTTCATGTTCTAGTCACCACCCATCCAGGCCCGCAACATATAAACCCCTACACATATAAACAAATAACATGTAAGCATAAATAGCATATAGCATACAATATCATTTATGTCATGAATGGAATGTGTTGCAGGTATAGTGTTGTAAAGCAGGCACAGTTTATTTTAATACTAATGTAACCGCGTATACCGTAAATTTTTAGATACAGGCTATATTAACATAAAATAAATTTTTATAGAAACAGAAGATTAAAAAGTCTTGGCGCAGATGTTTAATTAAACCAGGCTAAGCTTCGCTTCGCCAAGCATACGTCACGTGATTTTTATCCAATCGTGAGCTCAGAAAAATGTAGAAGGGACGCGAATAATTTACCCAGCAACCTAATTAGTTGGAGAAGAAGGACGCGTCTAGCTAGATCAGAAAGTTTGTGCTGATAACACAGTGGTTTTTACTGCATGAAAGTCATTCAAAGGAAGAATTAGAAATTCCAGAAACGATGGCATGTTCTCTTCAAAGTGCATTTTGTGTAATTAGACTTTATATTCGAGGACAGTAAGTAGGAACTGATTACTATAAAATTATTAACCCTGCCGAAATCGAAAGATTGTTGCAGATTTAGCAAGAGAACAATGGCTGAAAGACTTCTGTTCAAATGTACATCCAGGATTTATTTGTTTTGATGAAGAAGATATGGTAAATTTTATATCCTGAAGAAGCAGAATAACCCCTATTGCACTACTCATCTCAATTTGGTGCCGTATGACCAGTCCTCTAAAAAAAAAAGAGCAGAAGCGAAGATGGAGCAATTAATGGAAAATTTTCAACAGCATAATCAACCCTAGGGCATAAGGACAAGGAATAAATAAGACTGGAAAATGTATCGACAACAAGAGTATAGGCAGGCCAGCCCATACAGCTATCGTTTTACCCATGAAAATACCTGGACAATGCATGACAAACACGTTCCACGCCACCCGCACAATTTCAACAAGAGAAATGAATATTGTCTGCCAGGAAGTTATCCTAAAGTAGACGCACATCCCACTGCCCCAGATAAAAATGTCTATGGCTCGCATACTGGAAGCTATTATGCTGTAGATCTACAGAAACCAAATGCAGGTTCTACTGAAAAGGAAGAAATGTTATACAACTCTACAACGGGAGGTTGCTATACCTCTAAACACGTACACAGACGAAGCGAAAACCCTTCACATGAAGGAAACAGAAAATCCTACACCCCGGATGAAGATGATGACAGTTGTTCAACCCATCGTAAAGTAACATACGCGGATAGGCGAAGTTACAGTGTTTACAGTAGAAACAACATATATCAACGTAAAAGTCGTCCTCAGCTTGACAGAGATAGACGATTTATTGATTACCGGACATACGAAAAACCACATAGCACATGGCAGAAACGGAGGTATCCGATCCACGCTGTTCCCCGTTCGAATCCCCAGTACACAAAATGCCATGCCCCCATGAGACAAACACCTCCATATTATCGCCACAGAGAAACAGAAAGCAGACCACGTATACTATCATCGATCAGGTATAATGACAACAAGACAAGGCACACGACGGCAGCTAACAAACACTGGAACACATTGAATAAACGAGCTCAAAGAATGACTGTACGAAATTTCATAAATGAAGTTAAAACAAGAAAAATTTGGGAGTTTCGTAACATGACATCTAGGAACGGACAAGTTTGCCTCCTAACAACAGACGGATGGAGAGAGCACACATCGGTCCCATAACACCAGGAAAGACAGCCAAGACATACCAACAAGTAAATTTAGCACAATCAACTCCTTGGAATACTCAACCCAGGCCAACAAAACAAGTACCAACAACAAATAAAACCAAGTTAATTTGTGCAAAAACAACGATGGTTTGTGTAGCAACACAAACAGACCTTCCTAAAGCAACTTATATTCACACTCAAACTTACTCCCGCAGTGATAAATCGTCAGCTGATACCTATCACACCCCCAGTTCAGATCCTGAAGAAACTATACCCAAACAGATTGTTGAACCATATACCAGCAATCTTTATGAAGACGAAACGCAACAAGAAACAGACATTGATACAGCCAGTTCCATTGAAACCAGTGATGCAGATAGCACCTTATTGGTATCAGACTCCAAGGTACATGATGACGACACAATGTCCTGTATATCAGACTCAGATAGTGGTATCGAGTCAATAATCAGCATCCCACCAGTACAGGTTCACACCACGTTTGAGTCCTTTTTTCCTGAGCCTCCTGTTGCTCCAGTTGTAAAATTACCACAACCGCCAGTCATGTCACCTCCAGCCACACATTCCCAGGCTACATTGCCATCATCACTGATTTCCTCTGCGCCCCAACAATCAGTCAATGTCATGTCACCTCCAGCTACAGTACAGCCATTGACGTTTTCTTTAGTTGCCCATCAACCTCTCAACGTCAACAAAACCATCTCCGGTACTGTACCCGCTGTCAACCCTGTCAACAACGCCATCTCCAGTACTGTGCCCACTGTCAACAACGCTATACCCAGTACTGCAACCACCACCACACCGGATGATCCCAATTCGGCCTTCCTTATGGCGTTGCGGGAATTGGAGAAACAAATCAACAAGCGGGCAGAGACTATGAGAAATACAGTTATAACCCCCTGGTACTGAGAAACTTTGCTGAGACAAGTGTTTTATGTGTTCGCAAAATCCGAACACGGTCATCGCGAATGTGCACTTAATTTTTAACTATGTACTAACTCTCCCCATGTACTCTATTTGCAGCTGTTGATAGTGCAAATGACTTGCTTACAGACTAAGATGTCAAAGCCCCACTGAGAAAGCTATTTTTCCAGCCTTAGAATACGAAAAAAAAAAAAAAAAAGAAATCAAGTCCAGCCCACGGAGGATTCTAGTTAGACATTTTATTTGGATTATTGAAATAAAGATGACACAGATGATACAATGTTCTTTGTTTACAGACACCCTTATTAGTCAGACAGTTTTTGATATTCAGAATGTTACACAACTTTACCTATAACACATGTGTCACACTATTCTGTTGTAACATTCATCTCCACTTTTGTAACTGATCATATTCCACGCTTCCATTCACCAGACATGTATTATGTTTATATGCCACCCTCACACATTTTGAGGATCATAAGCCAATATTGTAAAACATTGACTGCCCTGAGGTTAGCAGCTGAAGAAGAAAAAAAAAAGAGAAAATAAATCACCCCATTACCAGTCATACACCCCACCAGCTTGATCCCTGATACTGCCTATCACAAATACCCCAATGACATTTGCGCATGCTGAATTTCTGCAAATGAAGAATCCCTTGAGAGCATTAGTATATGCTAACCCCTGATTGAACACATTACACCTATTTGTTGATGATGCCTTTGCCCATGTTAAAGAAATAGCATTTGCACATGCTGACCTAGCAAATGAAATACCCCTTTGCAGCATTTGTATATGCTGAACCCACATTGAACACCCCATTACCACATGATAACCACTAATGACACATGAGATGAAGAAGCAACTGGTTATGTATGATGAAAATGCCATTTTATATTAAGGTGAAACTTTATGTTGTCACAACTGAGATTTTGTTGAAATGTTTATGCACAAAATCCCCCACATTAACATTGGAGGGATAATCTTAGTCTTCGTGGTTACGAGATAAGACAAGGATATAATAAAATATTTGATGAATACCATGGACATGGAACAAATCAGAGCAGATGATTGTTGCACATATGAGGACCATATTTGAAGTCATTATTGAAGGATTATCAGTAGACAAGAAACACAAATGAATTATGATAATCCCATGGAACCACAAGTACTAAGGACACAAAATGGAGATTAAATAATGAAAAAAAAAAATAATGACTGAATAATTGCTACGCCCAGAGGTAAAGGAAATAGAGATACATCCGCATTTTTGGAGATATCTTTTTTTTTTGATTTTTTGCTCATTGCCTTTGTAATATGAACATTGTTGTATAACAAATGACTATTCCTTATCATGAATTACAGAATGTTGTAAGATAGTTGGAATAAATTGACAATGTACTATACTCATAACATACCCAGAATTACAGGAGAGAAAATAAATAAATGATTGATGAAATTGGACATACTGAGATTTGCTCACCCCGAGGATATTGGATAAGAAAATAACGTTATCCCAAGGACAGACATGTCACAGATATAGTACATGGACAATTAATAAGGATATATTTCCAGTACAGAATAAGAGGAATAGGAAGGATCCACATTTTAAAATATTGGAGATTCCTCACGATCAATTGAATATTTTTCTTCCTTTCTATGTCACATTTTTTGAGTGATGACCCCAAAAAATATTTTTTCATCTCATATTGTCAAAAGTTCTTACATCTCAGTTAAATGTTTCCATAAATAATTGTTTGATGTGTTTTGCATAAATGTATTGCTAGATAAGGTACATAGGGAGTTACTAAGGATGAATTCTCAAGATAACAGGAGGACTAGAATAGATACAATGATATTGGAACACCATAAATGATACATTGGTGTTATGAAAAAAAAAAAAAAAAAAAGGAGACAAATATAAATTGTATACAAGGATGCCTCGAGAGTGACAACATGGATACATATTGTCAAGAGTATAAGCAGTTGTCTTAAAAGAGAAAATAAAGTAATACGGAACCCAATGTAGAAAATTCATGATGATTTGGAAACTATATTTTTCTTTTCCCTTATATTTCATAATATGATAGTAACACATTCGTCTGTTGGTTGCTGAATAATGTGATGTTTGAAAATTGATGTATGGGAAGTCAAAGAAGATCTTTGAAGAATAAATATATATATAAAATAATATTTCTAGGAAAGAGTTCACAAAAAAAAAAAAAAAAAAAATACTGTATTGACAGAAAAGAAAGAATGATTTGAAATAACTGACTAATGGACAGGATCACCACCAGACGTACAGATATTGGAGACAAACATCACATATTTTGAAGAAAAAAAAAATGTCTATAACAAGGAAACATTCAGATAAATAAATAAGGATAAGCCATGAGGTTTTAATGCTTTATTGTGAAAAATGATTACTTATAAAAATGATGCTGGTTGTATTATCGTCTGATAAATATGCATATTATGTTTAGAGATGTTTTCTACATGTAATATTGAGCAAGTGGCTCATTCACTGAAAAAAAAAGAAGATGATGATGATGAGTACCCATGAAAACATTGGCTATTCTATGAAAGTGGATTACCATTACCATAGGAATTAGAGATTTTGGACATTTCTTGGAATATTGCAGAGTACTTGGGAAATAGAATAAATAAATACGCCAAAAAAAAAAAAAAAAAAAAAAGATTTGTTAAGTCTTGCAGAATTATATATGGAGCAAACAACAGGAACAGATAACACCCCCACCATTCCACCATATCCAAGAGAATGTAATCAACTATATTTTTGAATGAAATGTAATAGATTATGATAATCCAGCCAAGTTCTGAAAATAAGATAGTTTATTGTTCATTCCCCAGTGTTGCCACTCGTCACATTTTTTTTAGTGATGACCTTATGAGTGTTTTGCAGATTTTGTTAGGCAGTGTTGCCAATTTGTAAATTTGGTGAAAAATATTATGATGTGATGAATAAGTTATACTTTTTGAAGTTGATGTCCACTACTAGTTTTTTTTTACATAGCAGACGACCTCATATAGACATAGGACCCCAGTATAGGAATTAAATTAAATTTTTTTGGAAATATTTTTGGACTTAGAAAAATTTTTGAACTTTAAATTTTTCTGAAAATTTTTTTGAACTTAGAAATATTGGGGATGGATTTTTGTTATTGATAGTACTCAAATGTCTCCCTACGGGATACATTTGCAGGGCCCCGGGATCTGTATGTAACCGCGTATACCGTAAATTTTTAGATACAGGCTATATTAACATAAAATAAATTTTTATAGAAACAGAAGATTAAAAAGTCTTGGCGCAGATGTTTAATTAAACCAGGCTAAGCTTCGCTTCGCCAAGCATACGTCACGTGATTTTTATCCAATCGTGAGCTCAGAAAAATGTAGAAGGGACGCGAATAATTTACCCAGCAACCTAATTAGTTGGAGAAGAAGGACGCGTCTAGCTAGATCAGAAAGTTTGTGCTGATAACACAGTGGTTTTTACTGCATGAAAGTCATTCAAAGGAAGAATTAGAAATTCCAGAAACGATGGCATGTTCTCTTCAAAGTGCATTTTGTGTAATTAGACTTTATATTCGAGGACAGTAAGTAGGAACTGATTACTATAAAATTATTAACCCTGCCGAAATCGAAAGATTGTTGCAGATTTAGCAAGAGAACAATGGCTGAAAGACTTCTGTGCAAATGTACATGCAGGATTTATTTGTTTTGATGAAGAAGATATGGTAAATTTTATATCCTGAAGAAGCAGAATAACCCCTATTTCACTACTGGTATGCACTTACTTGAAAATGTGGCATTATGAAGAAGAATAAGTGTCATATGTGTCTTATGAAGTTTTACCATGTCGACTTGTAATTACGTTAAAATTTAATAAACGTCACCTTTATACTAAAGGCAGGTCGTCACTCATTTGCTTTGCCATACATTCATGAGAGGAAAGAAGGAAAGAATAAATGAACAATAACTACTCTTGCTGGTAAATTATATAAATAAAAACACATCTGCTCTAATACTACACCTTAGAGGATTGTCCCCGAACCTGGTAAATACCTGTAAGTCTGTAGAGAGAAATCGTCACCTCTAGCAGGCTAGCTATAGATTTAATTTTTAATCTGTGATTCTTCTGTACGTTTGAAAATCTAATACTCTCTATTCACACTTGAACCAGCTGTGTAATACTGTCTGTACAGCGAAAAAACTGTCAACAAGCGCGTTCGTGTGCTGACCAATATAACCACTCACACTTGTGTCTACAAGGCACCAATGCAGACTGCTGGAATCTTAGTTTACTCAATTTATTCAGACGTACACACTGGGACATACGAGTACATCATGGTTCGTTGACATATCAATTTGTAGGTATACATAGCAGATCTGAAGTCATGACACATTCAGAAATAATGGGCAGTACATCAAAAGTTCAATGTCATGATACATTATGGCCACATCCCCCTATCTGACTAAACGCGTCAGTGAAGGCGGATCGATACATAACCAAAGTTACTTGACGTCCATAGTTTGTAGTATATATTATTGATAAGGGTGGAATTAGGATGCCGTCAAATTACCACCTCTATCGACACCAGGTATTACAATGTAAGATGTGGGTGTCTTATCTGGTTTAGATTGTTGCTGTGTGTGTGTTGCAGTAGGACAGTTCAGGGTACACCACAGGCAACATGACGTGTAGAGTCATAAAAATGGTAACTTCGCTTTAGGTTTATACCATTTATTGCACGCCAGTAAACAGTCATGATACTTATGTTATTGTCAGCATAGGTACAACGAATGCAGCATTCAAACTCATGTTAACTGACAGTCATGTAGAAGTCAATACTCAATAGTTGTATGGAAAACAAATATCATAGCGAAGCTTGATAAATAATGCATATAACTTCTGCAACCGTGGTCAGCTGCAGATCCTTAATGTTCATAGACAATAATAATTATTCCTTCCTGATGCTAGCAGATCAGATGTATACAATACGTCCGTTTACTGTCTGCACGTGAGTAGCATACATGGATTACAGGTCAGCTCGACCTTTATAACCTTCCTAAGTCTAACCATCTGACTTGGACGTGATCTCTGATATAACGAATCCTGGAACACAGACAATAGTCTTGTTGGTCTAGAGCGACCCATATATATATAATTAGTTCAGGTATAAAGATACCGGTGACTTAATCCTAGTCAAAGTACCTCTCCATTTTGAATCACACAGGCGAGCAAAAAGGCGACAAAATGACGAACCTCTAGATGATAGCATAAAGTTCGATACAAGAGGAATTACCTTATTTCGGAAAAATCAACCATGAACATATGCCTCCAGGCAGGCTTGACTAATACCGGGAAATAGTCTAGTTAGCTAACTAACTCACAAAGACAATGTATTTCCCTCAGAGAATCACAAGACGCAAGGCGCGTCCGCTCGCAATCAGTCCATTTCTCAACTCCCCGACCTGGGCGGAACAACAAAACCACAACCCAGTCGAGACATGCGCAGAGCGACAATCTCTGAGTCGCTGTTCACAATAAGACGATTCTAAGAACATTCGAGATAAAAGTCTTACACAGTCGCGCCTTTTATGGACATGAACAGAAGCGTTAAGAAAGGTTTCAAACATCTACAACAGTTGACTGATACTACCAAATAAGGAGATATGGTCACGCTTCGTTCAAGACATTATAGACCGAACGTGTCTCTATACAAGAGGAAGTAAACTCATAAAGAATAGTAGTATCGATATTTCGGGTTCTGTCCCTTTGACCATAAAATATATATAACATGCATTTCAGTCAAATAATGATCATACATACGAAAAACGATCATACAAAGACTTTGGAAAAAAGCAATTAATTGTGCGTAACAATTATGAAACCACGAAAGGGGGTTTCTAGCAAGATTGAGATCTCCCTGTCACTGTCCGATAATAAGATAAATAATCTGTTCTCTTGGCAGTGATCAAAACATATGATGACCGAAATCGAACATGGCTGTCTCCCTGAGTTGTCGTTCACTCATTCATAGGAAGGAGAATATAAGCCAGAGTTAATTTATAATGGTTATATAAATGATTTCGTAAATGTTTCCATACAGCTCTACGGTGATCAGGTTAATTTCATGTAGCCATAACCGCTGCAGGAAAATCTGTCATCTTCGTCGATACCAAACACGACACTAGCATAACGAAGCACCAAAAGTCAAGCTAGGCCTAACCGACGAGAGATCATCAAAAATAGGAGCTGGGTTTACCTGGAGTCCGAATCATCTATATACTGACATAAGGAGAGTCTCTAACACAAACTATCGTAGAGACACCATCTCCTTCAGAAGAAAAACCACGTCGTAAGACATTTTTTTCTGACGAAAGGACCAGCTCTTGAAAAACGTACCTCGCCATTTGTAAGCGGTACATCGGAACTCCACACGACTTGTCAAGACAACTCATACTTCCGCTAGCAAGAATCTAGTCCCTCCTACCCATCCAAAATATACAATATAGGACTGATTCTACTTGTACTAATAATATGTAATACATATGAATTCAGGCCATAAACACAATAAGCAAATTAATATATTTTCTGGCCCTAAAAAATAAGTACAAACGCAAGCGCAATATCCTTGCGCTGGATCAATATCCAGAACGATTACTCCTACAATCAAAAGTGTGAATCAAACATGGATTACCTCGCTTTTACCATAAACAGCATTTTCATACACAAATGAATGCATGTCTATATTTTTCCCATATTAAATAGCCATATCGATTTTTGTAAAATGTGCGTCAAAATATGCACGCAACAGTCCTCTCCAGGGCGCGAGCTTGGGCACAGTTATATGGAGATCAAGCTGTTGCCCATGCAGCATGTTCCCCCTCTCCACACAGCCGGTAGATCCAAAGGAACGGCAGTAGCCGATACAGTTTGGTACCAGCCATGTCGCAGGAGTTGCCAGAATAATGTCGAATTGACATTAGACTGCCTTAGGTACTCCGACTCCGGATTTATCCTCAGAGTTTACTCCCGAAGCCAATTCCATAAATGGATATTCCCGCAAGGCAGCGGTGGTTTGAATTCAGAGTTCCTTCTCTTAGATAAGCTACCAACCAAGGATCACGAGCCCTATCTGCCCGAAGCTGCTGGTTTTAAGGCGCCAGTCGCTCGCCTTTGCCCCTTCTCCCATCAGTGGAAACAGTTCCGCCGGGCTCAAATTGAGATCAAATTTTTTGGATATACCAGTTTTATTTTAGTCATCCTCTATTTCTATTTTAGGCGTTGCCTCTTTTTTTGTGACCGTCTCTAGTTTATTTGAGTCAGTCTCTATTTGTGTGTGCCTGCCTCTGTTTCTTTATATCTGCCTCTATTTTTTATATATGCCTCTAATTCTTTATATCTGCCTCTGATTCTTTATATCTGCCTGTTTCTTTATATTTGCCTCTGCTTCTTTATATCTGCCTCTGTTTCGTTATATCTGCCTCCGTTTCTTTATATCAGCCTGTTTCTTTATATCTGCCTCTTTCTTTACATCTGCCTCTGTTTATTTTTATCTGCCTGTTTCTTTTTATCTGCTTGTTTCTTTATATCTGCCTCTGCTTCTTTATATCTGCCTCTGTTTCTTTATATCTGCATCCGTTTCTTTATATCTTCCTCTATTTTAGAGTCTGCCTGTGTTTTTTTTTATTCTGCTTCTATTTTTTGGTCAATTTCTATTTTAAGGGTTGCCTCTATATTTTTTTGTTTCCCTCTATTGTTTGGATCTGGTTCAATTTTACTTTATAACGTCATCAGACTTAACGGTCTGTTATATTTGGACAATGCGCCCTAATATAACTGACTAGGTTAAACGGGACACGCTTAGCCAATTTTTTTTTTTTTTTAAATGAAACGAATGCCTAGCAACGCAGTTAACTCGCTTCCAGAATATGTGCATTCTAATCACTAACTCTCCTTTTAAAGATGTAGAGAATTGATAGAACTGATATTATTTGAAAACATTACACAAAACTTGACCACGATAACGTGTAGGGACACGGTGTTAGGATCTATGGTTAGTCTATAACGCGACGCACTAAAGACAACTTATCAATGGAAACGTACGGTTACGTGTAATTCAACTACTGCTGATTATAACATCTTCGTTGTTCTATATGTTTTAGAGCCATACAATGAGACTAAACGTGTGGGTTGAGAGACTATTATATATGAGGTGGACTCGATATATTTTAATGCCCATTCAAGTCATTATGCATTTTTTTTTTTTTTTTTTTAAAAAAAAAAAAAAAAAAAAAAAAAATCAAGTCATTATGCAATGAAAGCTCCTCTTATCACCTCATGTTATAATTTTTGGTGGAGA
This sequence comes from Oreohelix idahoensis, assembly GCA_024509875.1. Taxonomy (NCBI): domain Eukaryota; kingdom Metazoa; phylum Mollusca; class Gastropoda; order Stylommatophora; family Oreohelicidae; genus Oreohelix; species Oreohelix idahoensis. The sequence continues at coordinate 69,508 of JAMPIV010006530.1, forward strand.
AGGTAGGTAGGGCTTACAAGGGGACTTGTCAAAAACATCGTCTCAACTTTACTTTAGGCAACACTTTGTGCCGGTCAAAAATCCAATTGTCCACAAGATTTTTAAGTATGCACTAAGAGAAATTCGTGTAATACATATTTACTGACGTGTATTAAGCCTAGCGTGCATTTATTTATCCCATATAAAATGTAACTGCATATTTCTACAATAGCATCTAACGACTGAAACATTTTCTTTAGAATTTAAATTACATTGTAATTACCTTTCTTTGATACAAAAGCGATACAAACAAAATTATATAAAATAACTATTTTATTTTTTAAAGTTATGACTAACTTTTTCGCACATATTACTCCCCTTGTAATAAAAATTACGTCCCTTAGATAAGCGCATAAATGTATCTTAACGTTTAAGTATGAGGGAAATAACAATGCGATGGTAGTGGAACATTGATAAGAGTTCCCAAAGTCAATGTCTGGTTGTGTAGCGAATACAGAAAGTTAGTTAAAAGTCAGTGTCTTTACGTGCTTGTTGTGTATGTGGGAACTGAATATTGTCTCTCCCCCCAACTTCTTTTCTTTTTCTATAATGCGTATGGAATCAATACTTGCCGAGTTTGTATACGTAGCCCGCCAAGCACTCTTGTGACCGTAACTAGTCATTCCCAGAAATCATACTAAGATAGATAACTCATTAAAAATGTATCACTTTCAATCGAAACAGAAGATAGCTCGGAAAGTGAAAATTGGATAAAACTAAATTGCTAGTTATTATAGAAAGGGAACATCCCCATAACTTTAAAAAAAATACATTGGGAGATGGAAAGATGATGGTAACATAGCGTTGTAGAAACTATTGACCAATCGCTGGGCTAAAAAGTGAGCTCATGCACGCTTTGGTTACCGGCAGGTTTTCGCGGGGTTAGCCAGTAGCAGAAAGACCTCTGAAGTCACCAGACGTCTATATGAACTGCAGTCGAGGTTTTCTTTTCGACAAAATGAAATGAATTTTCATTATCTGCAGCCTGAAACCACTAACGATTTTATAGCCACAATGGTTTTCTTGTAAATTGTGCATTTCGATAATGGAGGAATACTGTAAGTAGTTCACTAAAGATAAACTATGCCATTACCATGTCGGCGCTGTGTAGTTTTTGCAGATATGAAGAAGATAAATGGAAGTAGGCATTCCCCCTTAGATATGCATCGATTTTAATGTGTTAGCACAAGAACTAGCATATTATTATGATGAAGCTGATTATCAGGTAGAATGCAAATGATAGACACGCTACTGAAACCCCATGTATCCTGAATTTATCAAAGAAATTGTTTTTGAAGGAGAAGATTTAAAAAGGAGTTAAATCAGATAACTAGAGGCAAATCAGAACGATGAAAATGAAGCTTAGAGTCCTATGCTGGTTTGTTGCAAGAAAAATTCAGATTGACTTATTTGAAAACTTTGAAAGACATTTGCTGTATTATACTATGCCTGTTGTTGTTTTGAAAATGTTGCAAAATAAATTGTTTGCCATGATCAAAGATGGTCACTCCCTTACTTTGCATGAAGAATAGAAAGGAAGAAAAGTATGTCTGCGAAAAAAACCCACTATCAATCCATTAACTGCTCCAAACCTAACCACCTTACAGGATCAACCCAGAACCTGGTAACCCATTAAGTCTGTAGGAGAGAAATTACGAACTCTAGCGCATAGGCTAGTTAAACAATCTACACTCTTTGATAAAACAGCAAAAACCCCCTTCACACAGGCACCCGGCCACATAACTCTATATGGTGCTGTGCCCAGTTCTACAAACAAATTAAGGAACACCGGCACGGTTATATAATAACTCTATATGGTGCCGTTATAACCCCAAACGTCCACACCACGGTTACATAACTTCCTATATGGTGCCGTGTATACCACACCACGGTTACGTAACAAGGGAGGTAACTAACAATCATTAATTTGACTGCCAGAATAAAAAAATAGCCTATATGTGTTGCATGAAAGTGCTAAATGTCTGTCAACTGGATTAAACTTAATATTGAACCCAAGCTTGCGCCGTGCGCCTCCCCCTCCTCCAACCCCAATTTAAAAAAAAGGCATCCACAGATGAAGTTTGAAAGATGTGTACAAGAGAGACATGAATAAATAAATACAGGATTCTGGGAGGACAGAGATGCTGATCGCAGCAAGTCGAGATGCTCCCTACGATTATGCGAAAACCGGCTCTTACAACACCCTGTGGAAATAGCCATTTTAGAGATGCCCCCTAAACGAAATGGGTTCAGTTCAAAACGGAGGCCGAATAGCCAAGAGAAGGATGTCACTTGAGAGCCATGACCAAAGGTTCACCTCTGCCATAAAATGTCAAGGTCGATCAAATGATCACAGTATACTATTTACTTTTTCTACAAAATGATTGACAAGTCAATTTCTTCTTTTTAAAATGTTATTATCAGCACTTGTACCTACTGGATATACATAACATGCATGTCGAAACAAGGAGTAATAACTGGCATTTAAAATTTGACAACTACGTTGTATTTCTTATTCCCATCAACAAAACAAAACAAAACAAACAATGGAAACACAATTCTAAAATAACCAATAAACTCAACGTTACAAGACAGAGCAAAAATGAATTCCCGCCACGATGTCATGTGATCTCCCCTTGCGCTGTGTGGTGAAAAATTCTAATACCCATATATAAATTAGAACATAAATGTAAAGCCGAACGAAATAATTCGATAGGAAGAAGAATGGAGAAAGACCAGTGCTTTCCCAGTATAGATAACGCCTTCGTTGTATAACGCCGTAATGGCTAACACAAGAATCCTACTTGTCCTAATTCGTTCGTTCATAAATAAAATGCTTAGACTAAACGATACGGCAATAACCGTAATTCTAAAAATAGAATGTGCAGTCAAATCTTCTAGACGACCTTGATTTTAAAAAACTAACATTAGTGCAAAATCGCGCACAAGGTTAGCCTTGGAAAAACAGACGGGCTTAGAAGAAGAGAGAGAGAGAGAGAGAGAGATAGACGGACTGTGGAACACGGTCACACAAGCAGCTCGCCGTGTTTTTAAAAAATAAACCAACTCGCAGTGTGCATGGCCTGATTTTTTCAAATAAACAGTGATGAAAAAAACTAACGATACGATGTTAGGTTTTGAAAACAGATTTAATTCTTGTTAGGAAACCTGATATTTTACGTAGGGCTCCTGACTTTATACTGATAGTACAGTCGTAAAGGATTGAACAGGTGGTAGTTGAAATTAAACACGTAACATCGAAAAAAGATCGTATTCTTAACTACGCCACATAGCCCCTTGAAAAGCATATATTCGTGTACAGGAAGGCTAGGGGACTAGGAATATGTAATAACTTATCTAAAAAGTCCATTAGATAATTAGATATTGATAATAAAACATATAGAGAAAAAAGATACTGTCAGGTTTGGTCATATCTGCTTGGGATGGAATTCCCTGAATTTTGTGAAACATAGTAGTGACAGAAAGTCTAAGATAGTAAGAGGGAGGCCATTGGCTGAACCTTGAAGACGAATCACCTTTTTTCGATTTTTTTTCAAACCCATCCATCGTATTCCACGTCTTACCGCAGTTCCCCTCCACTTCCTCTATTGTATTTGTGAATCAGGAATCACAATAAAAATGTAATCACAATATTTATATACAAGTATTTATACACTGGATATTTATCCAGTCATAGACTGTTATAGCAATATGAGTGTGGTGTTTTTGTGTAATATTATGAGGTAATATTGTCATTAATAGCTAGACTGTTGGTTGTCATCATGACTTCATGTGTTTGTTACTGGTGGAAATCTTATTCAAGGATTCACAGATTCTGTTTCTTTAAAATTTCTGTCCCTTTTTATATAATAAAGTTCAGTTCAGGGTTATTTTATTCAAGGTTGAGCTTTTAGTTCTGACAAGCTCTTATCTCATAATGCAGTTGCAGGAAACCTGTATCCTCTGCTCGCTTGCTTCTCAGTTTGATAATATGATAGACAATGGCCGCTATCTTGTGCAAGGAGTCTGCTGCCAGCTTTCTGGATCACGCAGTAGTCAGACCGGACGATGCAATATCACCATCTATACCACGTCCCCTGAAAGGAGAAGGTTGTGCCTTCTTCTTCATAACTAATATACAATTATTATTCCACACTGAAGTACACGACAGTACAAACATAAAGTTCAGCGCTTTAGGCCAACTGCAAGCTTTTCATGTGACAATATACACCAGTATTCCTCTCCCTAATGGTTACAACGCCTCTGCAATTCCAGCTGTAATCCCTTCCATACAATAGGATAGGTTTATGTTACTATATGGCAATCCAGTATATATATGCAGTTATACTCCTCTCTGACAATCTTTTACATGGTGGAGCAATATCTAGGCTTTTCCTCATGTTTGCTACTGAACCACACACATACAGACATAATTTATCATTTCACATTCAATTTTCATAAAAAATACAGATTAAAAATGTCTAGCCTACCCCAATTCGTATGGAAATGCACACTAAAGATGACTGACACAGTTTGATCTGCGGTATGTCCAGGCTGTTATATATATATATATATTTAATTTTGAATAACACTGCCTGCTCTCATCTCTCACAATGTGTAACGATATGGCGTCCCCTCTAAGATTTCTTCTGCCAATATCCAGTACACTGGCCAATCGTTTTGAATATTTTCAAAAGAGTACACAGTCATTCAAATATTTTCATTCACTTTTACTCCGTTTCTATGCATTTATTTGTTATTCATAGGTCACCCAATCAAAATTTCTTTTAACTTCAAGGTTCAGCCAATGGCCTCCCTCTTACTATCTTAGACTTTCTGTCACTACTATGTTTCACAAAATTCAGGGAATTCCATCCCAAGCAGATATGACCAAACCTGACAGTATCTTTGTTCTCTATATGTTTTATTATCAATATCTAATTATCTAATGGACTTTTTAGATAAGTTATTACATATTCCTAGTCCCCTAGCCTTCCTGTACACGAATATATGCTTTTCAAGGGGCTATGTGGCGTAGTTAAGAATACGATCTTTTTTCGATGTTACGTGTTTAATTTCAACTACCACCTGTTCAATCCTTTACGACTGTACTATCAGTATAAAGTCAGGAGCCCTACGTAAAATATCAGGTTTCCTAACAAGAATTAAATCTGTTTTCAAAACCTAACATCGTATCGTTAGTTTTTTTCATCACTGTTTATTTGAAAAAATCAGGCCATGCACACTGCGAGTTGGTTTATTTTTTAAAAACACGGCGAGCTGCTTGTGTGACCGTGTTCCACAGTCCGTCTATCTCTCTCTCTCTCTCTCTCTTCTTCTAAGCCCGTCTGTTTTTCCAAGGCTAACCTTGTGCGCGATTTTGCACTAATGTTAGTTTTTAAAATCAAGGTCGTCTAGAAGATTTGACTACACATTCTATTTTTAGAATTACGGTTATTGCCGTATCGTTTAGTCTAAGCATTTTATTTATGAACGAACGAATTAGGACAAGTAGGATTCTTGTGTTAGCCATTACGGCGTTATACAACGAAGGCGTTATCTATACTGGGAAAGCACTGGTCTTTCTCCATTCTTCTTCCTATCGAATTATTTCGTTCGGCTTTACATTTATGTTCTAATTTATATATGGGTATTAGAATTTTTCACCACACAGCGCAAGGGGAGATCACATGACATCGTGGCGGGAATTCATTTTTGCTCTGTCTTGTAACGTTGAGTTTATTGGTTATTTTAGAATTGTGTTTCCATTGTTTGTTTTGTTTTGTTTTGTTGATGGGAATAAGAAATACAACGTAGTTGTCAAATTTTAAATGCCAGTTATTACTCCTTGTTTCGACATGCATGTTATGTATATCCAGTAGGTACAAGTGCTGATAATAACATTTTAAAAAGAAGAAATTGACTTGTCAATCATTTTGTAGAAAAAGTAAATAGTATACTGTGATCATTTGATCGACCTTGACATTTTATGGCAGAGGTGAACGAAGGTCAAGTGCTGATTGAATTGAGTTACCTTTAAGAAGGACAAGTGCCATAACCATCTTTGGTGTTATATCAGAAGGTCAAGTTCCGTAACAGTCGTCTTTGCAGTTTTTGTTCATGCAAGTCCAGATGTTCGATCAGAGTTGGACCATCGAGTCTTTAGAATGCTGATTACTACCTGTTCTTTGCCGTGTTGACGATATGATACATAAGATAAGTGGCCTGTTTTTTGTGAACTGTGCCCTTGTATTGTGTATAACTGAGCCTTCTGTGTTTACATATCCTTTTGTTATATGTTTATATGTTACACTTTGTGTGTATATTTATATTTCAACGGGTTTTTTCGGTTGGGTGGTGTCTGATTATAGGTTATGCCACGTTACAGAGGCCCTATAACTGCGTTTCTGTAGGGACTGTGCAAATTTCCTTAGCGAAATTTGCTAGCAACATCTGTTGCTATTTTTGTCTAGTTGTGACGAGATGTGCTTTTCGTCGTTTTTATCATTTTTTCTGTTCTTTAGTTTTGTTTTGATTTGTTTGTATTTGTAGGTCTCCCCTTCCTATTATTTAGTTTTATACAAATTTTATTTTTATACACTGTGGTGTCATGTCTTTTGTATAAATTTTCGCAGTTATCATCACATTCTTTGTGATATGTTCTTTAGTTTCGCTGTATATTTAGTTGACTTCTGCGAATGTTTTCGTATTGTTTTGATCTTTGTTCATTGTTTACATTGTTCTTTGTTGTCATTCACTATTGATAGACATATTTGGTCATGCACTATTAGCTGTGTAGTGCACTTATGATAATTGACTGGTGAATATTTGGTCATGCACTATTAGCTGTGTAGTGCACTTATGATAAAGAATTGACTGGTGGTGTTATTATTTTACAGTTGATTATACAAGTTCTTTACCAAAGACTTGTCTCCCATAGATATTGGGGTAATGTAATATGATTATACAAGTACTTTATTTAAGACTTGTTACCATTAAGGTTGGAATAAGATAATTTATTATTTCAGGTTTTGAACTCATATTATTAAACATAATGGATATGTTGGATTATTTTCTCCGTGAGGGAGATAGAAAATTACGTTTAATTGGGTCAAGCTGTGAAGAATATGCCACAGAACAGCTACTACTCCAAGTGAGTCAGGATTTAAAACAACATGCCTTGTAAAGGTGTAGATACGACTATTCAAAAGAGAAAGCATTGAGACTTTCCAAATTGATATCTACTATTTTTATGATGACGGAAAACCAACTACTCAGAACAATGGTAATAGTGAGTTGCATGATTTGAAAAGAACGATAAATGAGCTTCAGGGTGAAAAGAAAGCTCTTACTGATGAGTTACAGCAAATGAAAGATGAAAATACTGTACTCAAGGGTAAAGTGACAATGTTAATGGAAAAAAATAAGAAAATCTATGACTCTTCTTTTAGTCAGAAGAAAGAATTAAGGATAAGGTGAACTCTTCCACGGGTGATGTAAAAATACTTTGGAAGATAATAGAAACGTTAGCTCTTCCTCATGAGAATACGTTAAGACAATCTCAACTGGAAAAGGAGAGAAAGGAGCTGGAAGATGAGATAAGCTCAATTAAAGATAAATATCTAAGTAAGGAACAGGCTCTTATTAATGAGCTGCAACAAGTCAAAATGGACAATGAGAAATTGAAGATTGAGTTGCTGACAAATGATGATTCTTTTGAGAGTTTGATTCGAAATTTAAACTTAGAAAATGAGAAGTTGAAGTCAGATTTGGTAGAAATGAAGAAACAGAAATTAGAAGCGGAAGAGAGAATGCAGATGCAAGCTGAAGAAAATAGGAACTTGCATGAGAGAGATTTATCTATGGAGCTGGACAAAATGAAGGTATTGAGTGAACATAAGCTATCAGATGAGATGAGCCTGTCTCAATACGAACAATGGTTAGAAGTTGACATGAGCTTGGCTCAATACGAACAATATTGTAAAGAAAATGCTTGCACCGGTGACTTGAAACAAGTCCAAACAAATTATGAAAAGTTAAAAGTTGAGGCTACAAGACATGAGGATGACTTACATAAGCAAACTTAGAGCTTGCCAGTGCGCAAAATATGTGTTGCAAATTAAAATCTCAGGCCGTGGAGAATATCCAAATTCTTCAAGGAGAAATTGAGAGCCTTAAATTGGAGAATACATTTAAAAAGGAAAAAATGAAAATAGATCTTAGGGATATGATCGCTAAAGAGAAGACTCTAACTTCTCAGGTAGACAACTTAAGGTTAGATTACAACAGGCTTCAGGTTAAAACCAACGGGAAGATTAATAAAGCTGTTGCTAGAGAGAAAGCTATGGCAGAAGTGGAAGTTAGAAAACAACGTAGGAGAATTGACGGCCTATTAGATATTGTTTTGAACAACAGGATGTTGTCTACTAATAAGGTGAATAGATTTAAACACGAACCTGATGGTAAATATGTTACAAATGCAAAGAGTCAGCGACAGGCACTCAATGCTAGTAGTAGCATTAAACAATATGTGAACAAATCTTTTCGTGGCAAATATGGTTTCCCACGTGATATCAATACTGCCGCTAATGGGAGTTGGCGTCAAGCCAACAAATGTAATCAGACTGTAATAGTCAGTTCTAATAAGGTGGCATCAGAAAACAAACCTATTAGTACTCATTCCCAGAATGGTAATCATTATGTACTAAACAAAAAAAATTCTACCATATTTGTTCCTTGTCATACTCAGCCCAAGCAGTATGATCCATCTGTTAAGCACATTGCCACAGGCAAAAATAAAAACAATTTGGCTAGGAAATATAATCGTGATTTTGAACAGCGCCAAGGGCGTTCATCACGTGGTAATTTTCCTTCACGTAATTGGAGACAATTTAAAGGTCCTCCAAATTTCGGTTCTAATATTTATAGGAACTTTAGAAAAGGTGACTCCAACATAGGTTGTCAACCTTGTGGTAATTTTTCTTGGAGACAACAAGATCCATCACAATGATATTTTGACCAAAGAGAAAAAAACAATCGCAACTATGCTAACTGGAGATCAAATAAGAGCAATGGTCTTAATAGAGATAATAATTGTGATAGATCTCAACATGATTCCACTTGACTTTTCTGTCCTATATTTCCTTATAGACGTCGAGATTTATAACAGGTCTCTACTATAATTATATATCAACCCATCTATTCTAACTTTTGGAGGTGACACCTCCCTGGAATATGTATATACTTAGGGAAATACTTTCTCTCAGGATCTGAGATATAGTCTCACCTAACGCTCCATGCGTCGAGCTTGCCTCACATTAGGCATTATATTTTTTGGTGATACGTTTATCCGCGCATCATTCGTGCGTTCGGAGCCTGTTTGATCTTGCACTCGTATTAAAAAAAAAGTTTCATTTTTTCCCGGGGGTGCGGTAATCTATTACGCGCAGATTTTTCTGAGTCAATATATATATTTACCTGTCTTGATTGTACGCTTTAATTGTTTTTAATCTAAGGTGCATAACTCATGGTTAGCTGAGGTTACAGTTTACAATTGTTGTTACCTTCTCTTTTGTCTTAACCTGACGGACTATTATTAGATTTATGTCTGGTTGTTAATCCTTATATGGCTCGAATAGATCAGCTTTTCTTGGAATGTTTGCAACCTGAGTTGATGTTTATTCCCTGACCATATAAGGCTCGATTTGGTCAGTGTATTTGCTTGGTATGTGTCCAACATCGTCCCGTTTGAGTTTAACTCAGGGGTCAAGCGCTACTGCGCATGTGTCGAATTTAGGGTTGTTTGAAAAAGACTTCCGTTTCAAGAGTCGAACAGTGGTGCTGATCAGAGTGAGACGCGTTTCAGCGTCCGTGTTCATTTTGACGGGGAAAATGGAAGTCCTCTTAAGTTGTTAGTGTATCTACAGATGATTTTCTCCTTGTGATTCTAACCGCCTGGAGGCGTGTGAGTTGTGGTGTTCATTTCTGAAGAAAGGTAATTGCTCTTCATTCGATTATTATTTGTCGCCAGCTTTTATGATTGACATTTTGTAGTCTGCTTGCTAAGAGTCTACTGTCATGAGAAGTTACAGCTTATGAATCAGCATGTCTTTTATGCATCGGGTTGGTGCATGCCCCAAGGGCTATCTGTTGGTTGAACTCTGTTGCTCCGGCGGTATCACGTCGGTCAAGGTTTGACACCTTTGCTATTAAAGGAACTTAGAGGACATTGCCTGATGTACTCCAGAAGATATGTCTGTCTTGCTGGGGGTCAGAAAGGGAGAGTTGGTTTAATCTCCTACATCTATATATCTCGGCTGTTGTAGAAAAGGATGATGGTTTCAGCACCTGAATATACATACAGTCGTTTATGTTGCATTGATGCCAATTATATTATTCACCATTGCTATGCTGTATGTCGTCAAGTATCGTACTGACTTTGTATATGATGATGAACGTCGACTGTTCTGTATCGTGAATAAATCCATGAAGCGTCACCAGCTGTTACCATTACTTGACTTCCTCGTCGTGAGTCAAAGTGACGTCCTTGTGACCTGTGTACTGTAGTCCTGTGTGGACCTTTATATTCTATCAGGGACCCAAGGACGCAGCAATAGAGAACGCAGACAGCGACTCATAGCTTGACTGTCTGCGTCAGGACCAGCGAATCAGAGATGGTCAAGACCGCAGTCCACCTCCACGTGGGTGTCCTGGAAACAGTCTGCAGCAGTGCAGTCTGGCTGAGCGAGTGTGGATCGCAATGTGAAGGCAAACCCTGTCCTTAAAAATGTCGTGCAGAAGTCGGATGTGTCGACCGAAAGGTGCAGATATCACAGCTTAGCCATAAACAGACACAACGCAATCACCGTCCTTTTCAGGACGAACGAGGAAGAAGAAGAAGAATATGCTATTAACACATCAGCTCCAACAGCAATTTCTCTATCCCTAGCTCTCTTGTTAAAAAATATTACCATGTTTCCTTCTGGTTTTTCTTCTTTGTTTTATTCTTATGGTTCTTTCGTTTAGGGGCATCTCTAAAATGGTTATTTCCACAGGGTGTTGTAAGAGGCTCTTTTTCCATAATCGTAGGGCGCATCGCGACTTGCTGCTGTCAGCATATCCGTCTTGTTTGTTTATTTGGTTTGAATTTTGCCTTCTTGTGGCGAGGCGCGTTCCTTTCAATCTACGTGGTTATATCAGAGCGCATTTGCCATTCAAAAATAAGTGAACTCAGTTAACTGAAGCGAATTTTTCATAAATTCTAAGCACTAAAATGACTACTAGCATCGTTCAGCTAGCATGAAAATGCCCTGAAAAGGAATGCTAGCTCGGTCAGCGTCGACAGATACTAAGTCCTGAAAAGGACTAACATTATCCATCTGCTAGCCTGAAGCTCTGACAAGGATTTTCCCTAAAAAGGACGCAGTGTCCCAATAAGAGCCTCTTTTCGCATAACTATAGGGAGCATCTCCGTCTTTCCAGAATCCTGGATTTATCTAGTCATGTCTTTCTTTCACACATCTTTTAAACTTCATCTGTGGTTGCCTTTTGTTTTGTTTTTATATTTTGGTGTTTGGGGATGGCCACGGCGCAAGTTTGAGTTCAATATTAAGTTTAATCCAGTTGAGAGAAATTTAGCACTTTCGTGCAACACATATAGGATTTTTTATTATGGCAGTCACATTACTGATTGTTAGTTACCTGCCTTGGATTGCTCGGCGGGTTACATATACAAACTCAGCAAGTATTGATTCCATACGCATTGGAGAAAAAGAAAGAAAGTGGGGGCGGTGGGGGGTGGGGGGGAGATAACAAGAGTCAGTTCCCCAGCATACAACAAGCATCTAAAGATACTGACTTTTAACTAACTTTCTGTATTCGCTACACAACCAGACATTGACATTGGGAACTCTTATTAATGTTCCACTACTACCGCATTGTTATTTCCCTCATACTTTAACGTTAAGATACACTTATGCGTTTCATCTAAGGGGCGTAATTTTTAATACAAGGGAAATAATATGTGCGGGAAAGCAAATCATAACTTTAAAAAAATTGAAAGTTACTTTATATAACTTTGTTTTTAACACTTTTATAGCAAAAAAAGACAACTACAATATATTTCAAATGTGGAGAAAAAAATTTTTTTCTCTCATTTGTTGCTATTATAGAAATATGCAGTTACATTTTATATGTGATAAATAAATGCACGGAAGGCATAATACACGTCAGTAAATATGTATAAGACGAGTTTCTCTTAATGCGCAATATATTATGATAGAGCATATTGCATTTTTGACCGGCACAAAGTGCTGCATAAACTAAAGTTGAGACGATGTGTTTGACAAGTTCCCTTGTGAGCCCGAAAATGACACAAAGTCCCTACAAACCTTCTCCATCAAACATTATAACATAAGGTAATAAGAGGAACTTTCATTGCATAGCGACTTGAATGGGCATTAAAATATACCGAGTCAACCTCATATATAATAGTCTCTCAACCCACACATTTCGTCTCATTGTTCGGCTATGAAACATAGAGAACAACGAAGATGTTATAATCCACAGTTATTGAATCACATGTAATCATACGTTTCCATAAATCATAACCATTGACTAACCATAAATCATAACGCCTTGTCCCTATCCCTTATCATGTGGACAGGACATAGCAGTTAAACAAAAGTTGAGGAGATGAAAGACGTGGACAGACTGTGACAAAACGTCTGAAAATTAACTATAGTATTCTAAGAACCCAGTCAAATTTTCCGACAAAAATTTATCTAGGGTATTTGAATTTGTCTAGGAAACAAGTCAAAAGTTACCGCCCACCAAAATTTATCTAAGAGCATAGTACAAATCTAACATCCAATGAAAGTGCGTATTTTTTAGGTAAGGATAAAGAAACCTTTTAACTTGGTAACAATGCCTATTTTGTGTTTTTGACCGAACGAATATATTTTATTTCTTAACAAATAAAGATAGTTAAACAGAAGGAAAAATCTAAAATTATAGCACTGATAATGCTTAACACAAAAGCATAAATATTCACGCATGATAAAGTTTTATTGTTGTAGAAAAATTTATTTTAGTGATATTTTAACATCAGGGTAATGCCAAATTTAATTACTTAAAAACTACCCCGATTGAAATGCTAAGAACTAACTAACGAATATCCATATAGAGCGATAGAGAACAATTGGCCGTTTAATTATCACTTTTGATAATTAAAATCGGTCCATTATCAACTATAATATAAAGTATTTAAAATTGGGCAGATTATACAAACACGCTCAGAACAGCATAAATCACAAGTCTCAAACTAAATTTTTTGACCTTGCCTCCGATTGGGCGGATGTAGTTCTATAAATAGTAACAAGGTGGTACTATCGGGGCCAATCGATTCGAAAATCTACACCGAGCTGACAGCATTGGAAAGATAAAAAGATCAAGTCTTCGCCTTCTGTTCTGAAAGCAGTTCTAAGATCCCTTAGAAGGCCAGTTCAGCTTGAGTGTGTGTGAATATATTTACCTGAGATAAAGAAAGTTATAATTATTTGCTTATTTTATTAAATATTAACTTGTGAGTAAACAGCCTATTTGTTCGAGTGCTATTCGAAAGTGAAACTGCCGGACGGATGTGTTGTGTCACACTGACCTAAGTAGGAATGTGTGAAGTATTGCAGGCTTGTTCGAAATGAAAAAAATGTGTATAGTGTTTGCAAATAGAACACAAAATTTACGACAGTAAGTGTTAGTAGTGGTTTAATTTAGCATTTTCTTCTGGAGTGACACACTGCTCAAAGATCATGTGATAAACATATAGGGAAGGTTAGAATGAAATAATCAATAGGTCGAAATAATCAATAGGTCACATGCTGTATTGTACTTACCATGATTATTGTATGGAAGCCAAGCATGGACGAGGAAAACTAACATTGAATCCAAACCAAGAAAGAATGATTACATGAAACTGATTGTAGGCAACGAAATTCAAGGTCTTGTGCAACATGTTATCACACATATCTGACAAGGGTAAGTTTTAATATTATTTAGGGGTGAATGGAGTGAGGTAGACTTCTACATGGAAAAGGTTGTCCTTATATTCCAGGTTATATCACGAATTTACCTCGTAGCTGCATTCAACTGAGAGGAAGAGCGTGTGGGAGTTGAGAGCTCCTTATAAACCTAGAGCCACACCCCATCTTCTCAGTTAGGAGTCCCAAAGTTGGTGATCCTGACTACTATTGAAAGAACAGCAGCAGCAACAGTCTAATGTTAAGTCCTTTAAGAAGGCAATATCAGTTCATCCAAACTCATTCACCCAAGAAAAATTACAAACATTTGTAGGATGAAAGTATCAGACCTTCCAATGTAATCAAGAGACATTACAGTGTAGTACTAGCAAAAGTATCAATATTAGGAACAGGAACTGTGTGTGTAGTTATTCCAGTGACCACTGTACAAAAATGGAACAAATTTTCCAAAATATTTATTTTAATGTGTAAATATCAAGTTCTTGATATTGAGAATTCCTGACCAAAAAGATTGAGGTTCAGGACATTTAAATTGTACATAAAATGTCATACAGCCTTGCTTAAATAATTTTATTAAAGTAGAAGTTCTGTTTGAAATTAATCATTAATTATATTAAATACATTCCCCTAGACTCGTAGCTAAATAAATTTGGGATCAGAAGAGGTAGCAGTTAGGGACTCAGAGTATATCATCATCATCTTCTCTGAAAACATACATAGCTTGACCCCACTTTGATGTCTATACACCCTTGCTCTTTTCAGAGAAGAGGGTATTACTTATAAGACCAGACTCTTATCTGGCACTATCCTGGTATTCTCTGATACACCTATTTGTCCAGGATAGCCCATACTTTTAGTGTTAATAATTTGTGTTTGAGTGAAAGAGAATGGCAGACTTGGTAAATTTAGATTTGCTACAGTACATGCGGCAAAAGACTTTGGTATGAGTGGGGACGCTCTGATTCAGTATGTTACTACTGAATGTGATAAATTTATAGACAGAAAAGATAAGAGGTTAGAAGCAGAAAGAAGATTACAAGCAGATAATGAAGCCAAAAGATTACAGTTAGAGGCAGATAGGGAAATTAAGAAATTAGAATCTGATAGGGAGGCTAGGCAGATGGAGGCTGAAACAGAGGCTAAAAGGTTGCAAATGGGGGCAGAGGAAAAACGTTTGCAAAGAGAACATGAGTTAAGACTAAAAGAAATGGAACTTTAAGGACATGTTACAGATAATGGAAGACGCTCAACTAACTCTGACACTAGTGTAAGTCAGGGTGCCTCAAATTCAGCCATGAATTTCCATTTAGACCCATTTGTAGAGAAAGAAGATGACATTGAATCATTTCTAAATAGATATGAGAGATTATCTACTAACTATAGTCTAGAGAAAGAAAAGTGGAGCCTAAAACTATCACAAGGGTTGAGGGGAACTTCGTATGAAGTTTTCTCAAAATTAAGTAGGGAAGATCAAGAAGACTATGACCTCCTAAAACAAGCATTGCTATTTAGATATGAGAAGAATGCTGAAATTTATAGAAAGAATTTTAGAACTACTAAGCTGCTGTCTGGAGAAATATACCACCAATTCTCTGCAAGATTAGAAACCTACTTGGAGAAATGGACTGCTCTGGGGAAAACCCAAGACCTGAAAGAAATGGTCATGATGGAGCAGTTAAGAGAGCCCATGGCTCCAGACTTGAGAAAATGTCTCGTGGAACAAGGTGCAGAGAGATTGGGGGAGATTCTCAATGTTGCTGAGAGATATCAGGCAGCCCAGTCAGAAGTAGCTGGAGTTAAAAAGAAACAAGCAGAGAGTAATAAAACCCCACAAAACCAGAATAAGTTTGATAATAGGGATCAACCACATAGATTTAAACAAAGTTATGATAGGCCTAGATTTGATCCTAGAGACAGAAACCCTCAGGTAAATGAAAGAAACCCTACAGACAAAGTGATAAGTGGTGCAAAATTTGTCGTATGGGCAACCACAACACAATTGAATGTGGTAGGAAAGTTCCTTCCTATCACGCTGCATGTATGATAAGAGTGGACAAGGGAAGGAAGAAACTGACAGACAGTCAGATAGATCTCCATCACCCCCCCCATCTGTGAAGAAGTGATATGTAATGGTACGAAAGTCAAGTGCCTTTACGATTCAGGATTGGAATATGACTCAGTTGTGTATGCAACCCTGGTGCACCCTGAGCAGTATACCACAGACAAAGTGGATATACAAGGGGCATTACAAGGAACAGCCACCATGACACTTCCCGTAGCCAAGATCACTGTCAAGACTAGGTATGTGGAAGGAGTGATTAGTGCAGCAGTGTGTGACGAACCTAATTACCCGCTGGTGTTAGGAAAAAGATATGTGTTTCTAGGGAGCACTATAAAACCTGTGATCATGGCAACGCTCCAGGTCAAGTTGACCCCTAGTAAGGAGGAGCAACCACCACTAAATATTCATCCCAAAAGATGAAAAAGGCTCAGGCCACAGATAAAACTTCAAAACCTTGCTTTGTGTGGTGAAAAATACAGTGATACAACGTTAAAATATCTCCAATTATAAAGATAACGGGTAAGATAACATGTAGGGATAAAATTATACGTAAGATACGAGGATACATTCTCGCCTATGCCAGCGCTTTCTACCGCCATTCAAACTAACTAGTTGGAACATGCAGACTAAACGGTTTACCCTTTTAGACGGGAGGGAAACGGAGATAAAAGAAAAAAAAATCATTATGACGGTCTGAACACGTGTTTGAATCTAAATGCTAAAAAAAGACGCAATTTGTAGTTTAAAGGAAAAAATCACGACACTAGTTGACACAATGTAAGGAATTGGTAGAAAAACGACCTTAGCTCTTGTTAGAAACAGTCGTATCTTAGACGTTTTACCGTAATTAGTTGTTTTGTTTGAATACAGCGGCAAACGCCGTGGACGAAGGTTCAGAAACAAATTTCAAAAACTAACCTTGAGAAAAGTAGGGTTTTCTTTAATAATAAAGTTATGAAAATAAAACATAGCTAGTTTGATAGCCCATCGTGAGAAGAGAAATAATATACTTTTAATTATACAGACGGACAGATAACACGGAAGATATTGACGAAAGACAGTATTGTTCCAATCAGACTAGCGAACAGTTTTTTGTGCATATTTTCACTAAAGTTACATTTTGGCGTCCTTGAGCCTAAAAATGCAAAAATCAAACTGCAGATGAACGAGGGGCAAAGTCGGAGGATTGTAGCTAACAATAACTTAGTGGGGCAGGTTTGTGTAGTTTTTTCATGTAGTTAGTCCAAAAAACAAGTGTAATTATGGGAAAAAGTACTACATAATAGACTGAGACTGGACTGAAATTTGACTTTTAGTTTGAATATTTGAAAAAGTTAGAGGGGAAGTCCGTTGATTGGACAGAAGTATTTATATTATTGAATGAGAGACGCACGCTTGTGCCATTTGATAGAAGACTGTCCATTGACACAGTATGTTACAGCTAGAGGTGATTTCCAGGAATTACTAAATAAAAATCAGTGGGACGCCCTAATCTAGCCAGCAGCTCAGCTGAGTTTTGCTAGTACTAAGTAACTGTGTTCTCAATTCTGAATTGTGGTAAGGAAAAAAAAGCATTTATCTTGTTTATTTTAATATTTTGAGTGATTGATACTGCCATAACATGAAAAATGATTACGACAAGTGAGTGCTTGCTCTAGGTCCCCAGCAGCAGTCCAGGGCCTAGAGACAAACTGATAATATATGAAAACCTATCTAAGACTATGGAAGGCGGATTTATATTTGAGATCAGTGGGAACATATCACCCACCTTATTGAATGGAAGAGGAAACTATTAAACATATTTCGGATGCAATGCAGTCTTGGGAAACTGGTACTATTTGATCACAACTGGGTGAGATGTGCTAAGTTTGTCAGAGAGATCTGACCCAATCTGTGTAATGTAGTTTTGTGGTGTTGTGTGTAAGAGTGGCGCAGTAAATAGAGTGTTGACACATGGCACAAATTTTGTTTCAGAGTTTCTGATTTGGCACTACGATTGTGCCAGATGCTTTTGTAGAAGTACAAGAGCGGGTGTCTGTGCAGCCTAACATTTTACTCCAGCTACTGAGAGGAGTGGGCCACAAGAATCCTGTACTACATCGACACAGGCCAGTTAAGTGCAAACCTGGCCTGTTGTTGATTCATCAACTACGTCCACCATCAATAAAGAAATAAACTATTGTTATATAAACATTAATATCAGTCCATATGTCAAGGACAAGGAACTTTGTGGCCATAGATTGGGCATGATGACGCCACCCCAACTAAACATCCAATGCTAGTTTTTCCCAAGACATTGTAGATATTATTAATATTAACCATTGTAATAATATACCTATGTACAAAAATTACATTTGATTATACAATATATATATATGCATTTCATTGATAAATACATATTATTTCATATGTTCTGACCAAAAGAAACAATTGGTTCAAGACTAATAAATTTAAAAAGATTTTCAAACTTAAACTTTAACAGCCAGTGTTAGTTCAGTGTATCATAGAGTTTATTATTAATATTATCATTAGACTTATTATTTACATGTTTGTGTCTGTGTATTTTATTACCTACACATTACATTTCAGTACCCTAGACTTTTAACGTAGCTAACATTCATTATAGTAGAATAGGTCTGTTTGAGGTCGTAAGTGGTAGCAGAAGGGCCTTCTGTAACTCACATAAACTTTTATCTCAGGAGCCTTTACAGCTGACCTCATCCAGTACACTAGGTAACATAACAAACCATACAATAACATCAAAACCACTACAATTATTGGGGTCTTGTCCGGGGATTACGTTTATCAAAGATATTAGGGTCTCCTGGTCTGGGAATTAAACTAGTGGGGGCATAAGGGAATAAATTTAAGTGTCCCTTAAAATAAAAAGTGGAAAGTAAAAGTTGATGAATCTTCACAGCCAGTGGTAATTAATTAATTAATTAATATATTACCTTAGTAATTATATACTTGGAATTACCTTAGTCATTGTTAATTTGTGAGTTAGAGTATGGCAGATCTAGCAAAATTTAGATCGGCTGCTGTGCTGACGGCGAAGGAGATGAACATGGAGTGTCAAGTTTTAATTCAGTATGTAACTTCAGAATGTGACAAGTATATTGAAAGGGAAGATAGGAGGTTAGCTGAAGAGAAGAGGTTACAGATTGAGGCTGACAAGGAGGCTAGGGCATTGGAGGCAGAAGAAAAACGACAGCAAAGGGAGGCAGAAGAAAAGAGATTGACTGCCAAAAGGGAAGCAGAAGATAGGAGATTGCAAAGGGAGCACAAATTACGACTAAGGGAGCTGGAATTACAAGGCCATGCTCCTGAAAATGGTGCCAGCCCCTTTCACTCAGATGCCACGCCTAGTCAGGGAGCCTCAACCTCAGCTATGGGGTTTCATTTAGACCATTTTATTGAGAAAGACGATGACATCGAGGAGTACTTCAGTAGATTCGAACTATTAGCTACTACGTATGGGTTAGAGAGAGAGAGAAGTGGAGTCTTAATTTATCCCAAGGGCTTAGAGGTACTTCTTATGAAGTTTTTGCTAAGATGCATAGAGACGACCAAGACAATTATGACATGCTAAGGCATGCTTTGTTATTGAGATATGAAAAGAATGGTGAATTTTATCGTAAGAAGTTTAGAAATGCCAAACTGTTGTCTGGGGAGACATACCACCAATTCTCTGCCAGACTGGAAACCTATTTGGAGAAATGGACTGCTCTGGGGAAGACCCAAGATCTTAAAGAGATGATCATGATAGAGCAATTAAGAGAGTCCATGGCTCCAGACTTGAGAAAATTTCTCATGGAACAAGGTGCAGAGAGGTTGGGGAGGTTTTAAATGTCGCTGAGAGGCATCAGGCAGCCCAGGCAGAGGTAAATGGCACTAAAAAGAAGCACACAGAAAATTTTAAAGCTCCACAGCAATTTAGTAAATTTGATACCAGAGAACAAGGTAATAAAGGCAGGACAAACTTTGATAGACCACGAAATGATTATCGTGATAGAAATTCACAGTTCAGTGACCAAAAATGTAATGAAAGAAAACCGTTTAACCAAGGAAAGAGATGGAGCAAATGGTGTAAGAAAGACAACCATAACTCCGAATTTTGTAAAAGGAAACCTTTAAACATTGCTGCAATGAAATCGGGGAAACAAAGATTAAAAGTTCATCCTAATGGACACCAGGAACCTTATCACCCCCCCCCCCAGTTTGTGAGGATGTTATTTGTAATGGGGTCACCATCAGGTGCCTATATGATACAGGTTTGGATTATGATTCAGTTGTGAAGTCTAGCCTAGTGGACCCAAGTCAGTATACCACAGAAACAGTGGAAATACAAGGGGCGACTAAGGACATACCACTCATGACACTTCCCATTGCAAGGATAACGGTGAAAACTCGCTATGTGGAAGGAGAAATCAGAGCAGCAGTGATAGATGAACCAATCTACCCTCTGATATTGGGGTGTAGATACGTCTTCTTGGGGAATCCCGAGAGACCTGTGATCATGGCGACAGTGCAGACCAGGTCACAGAAAAAGGAGGAAGAAGGTGAACCTATAAATGCTCATCCAGAAGAGATGAAGAAGGCGCAGGCTGAGGATAGGACACTCAAGCCATGTTTTAAAAAAATTGCAGAAATGCCACACACCTCCAAGCAAGGGAGAGTACTTTATGAAGGACAAATTGCTATACAGGAAGACAGGAACTAGATCCACTGGTCACGGACAGTTGGTTCTTCCCAAGGTATATAGGGCAAATTTAATAAGGAGCTTACATGTTGGAAAAGATGGTGACCATGAGAAAATAGGTACCATCTGCCAAAAGGTTGCTCGAAAATACTATTGGCCCGACGTAAATGTCGATATTGAGAACTTTGTAGAAGCATGTGGCGTATTTCATGAGGGAACACCCACACAGGGGAAAAACGTGCAGGACCTAGAAACGCCACGGGGCAAACATAGGCCTGGAAGGAAAAATAATTATAATAAAGTAGACAAAGTGGAATGGGAGCCCCCTTTTCACACTCAGCCTTCACTTGATTGTATTAACATGGCCACTTTGCGACGAGTACAAAGAGTAATTTTACCCCAGAATAAGCTGACAATCCCTCGGTCAGCCTTATATAAACTCGAGGAACCTAAAAGAGAGCGAAGATCTCTCATAAGTAATCTAAAGTGGGGAGACAAACCCAAGAAAAAAATTGGTAGTGGTCAATTTGTGAGTGATGATTCTAGGAAGAAAAGTCCTCACTATAAAGCTTCTAATGGAAAGGACCCGACGGGTGCCATGAAAAATAAGTATGAAAAACTAAAAGTCCAGATGTAGCTTTATTAATCACCTGGACAGATGAGAAAGGAGAAGAGACTGTTACCTCATCATATCAATATGTGAACGTGCTGACCACTAGTCTGAAAGCTGGATGGAAACTGGCAAATGATAATTTGAGACAAGACAGGAAGAAACATGCAGCGTATTTTAATAGGAAAGCAAAGGACAGAGAATTAGCTGTGGGAGAGAAGGTGCTTCTTCTACTACCCGGCATCCAGAATAAGTTACAAATTGGATGGCAAGGTCCATATACGGTTCTAGAGAAGGTGTCTAGAACAAACTATAAAATTGACAAAAAGGGGAAGGAGAAGGTATATCATGTAAACCCTTTAAAGACGTATCTGAAAGGGGAAGGAGAAGGTATATCATGTAAACCCTTTAAAGACGTATCTGGACAGACCACTCCAGGAAAGCACCCCCTTACTGACCTTGGCTATCGCAACTAAAATGAAAAAGGAATCACTCACCTCACATGAATACCCATTACATCCCTGTGAGACAGCCGCACAGGTAAAAGTCAGTAAGCACCTGACTAAAAATCAGAGGGAGAGAGTTCAACAGGTTCTGGAGGAACATACAGATGTATTAACAGATTAACCAGGACATACAAATTTGCTACAGTATGACATGAAGCTGGTAGACTCAAACCCAATCTGTATGAGAGCCTATTCTGTTCCGTTCGCGAAGGAGAAGGCATTGAAAGAGGAAATAGATTATTTGTTGAAAGAAGGGATTATTTCACACAGTGAATCTTCTTTTAGCTCCAGTGTAGTTTTGTTGAGAAAACCGTCTGGGGAACTTGGACTGTGCATAGATTACAGGAAACTGAATGCTGTCACAGAAGGACAAGTGGATCCATTACCAGACACAAAACAGTTATTTGCCAGATTGAACAAGGCAAAATACTTTTCGAAGTTGGATCTTAGCAAAGGCTATTACCAGATTCCAGTGAAGCCTGAAGTTAGACCTTATTTAGCTTTTAGCACCTCGGAAGGACATTAAGAATTCAACATGCTACCATTCGGATTGAAAAATGCTCCGAGTGTATTTTCTAGGATGATGCGCAAATTGTTGGATCCCCTGAATAATTCATGTATCACGAATTTCATGGATGATATTCTCGTCGCCACAGAGACATTTGAAGAACACATTAACTCTCTGAAAATGTTGTTTGATAGGCTCAGAGAAGCAAACTTAACTGCTAGACCAACAAAATGTTGTATTGGATGCAAAGAGTTGGAATTCTTGGGACATACTGTATATCAGGGTAACATGGCCCCTGACCCCAAGAACTTGGAAAAACTGCAGAGAGCACCTAGACCACAAACAAAAAAAGACGTGCGATCATTCGTGTCGTTATGTGGGTTTTACCAAAAATATATCAAAAATTTTAACTCTATATGTGCTCCTCTGACTGATCTGACTCGCAAGGGAAATCCAGATAAAATTGTTTGGTCCGCGCAATGTGAATTGGCATTTCAGGAGTTAAAGGAAAAACTCACTAGCAAGCCTATTCTCAAATTGCCCGATTTGACACAGGACTTTGTGGTGAGAACAGGTGCAAGTAATGTAGGCCAGTTCCAAAGGTTGTTATTGCCGGGAGTTGTAGTGAGGATAAGCTCTCACTGCAGATAAAATACTTCTATGGCACGCGCCTCAAACAGCCTCTGACAACCAAGTCCAGCTCCCGGCCTTCACGTGTGGCTCAATTTGAGCCCGGCGGAACTGTTTCCACTGACGGGAGAAGGGGCAAAGGCGAGCGACTGGCGCCTTAAAACCAGCAGCTTCGGGCAGATAGGGCTCGTGATCCTTGGTTGGTAGCTTATCTAAGAGAAGGAACTCTGAATTCAAACCACCGCTGCCTTGCGGAAATATCCATTTATGGAATTGGCTTCGGGAGTAAACCCTGAGGATAAATCCGGAGTCGGAGTCCCTAAGGCAGTCTAATGTCGATTCGACATTATTCTGGCAACTCCTGCGACATGGCTGGTACCAAACTGTATCGGCTACTGCCGTTCCTTTGGATCTACCGGCTGTGTGGAGAGGGGGAACATGCTGCATGGGC
Organism: Oreohelix idahoensis; assembly: GCA_024509875.1. Classification (NCBI taxonomy): domain Eukaryota; kingdom Metazoa; phylum Mollusca; class Gastropoda; order Stylommatophora; family Oreohelicidae; genus Oreohelix; species Oreohelix idahoensis. The sequence goes on from JAMPIV010006530.1 coordinate 93,052, forward strand.
AACAGCTTGATCTCCATATAACTGTGCCCAAGCTCGCGCCCTGGAGAGGACACTCCAGCTTCACCCTATAGGTGTCGGCAAAACACGGGAAGTAGCAGTTACCGGTTATAAGCATTTTGCCCAATTGGCGTAGGGCATGGCGCCACGGGCTACTTCCGACAGTGGGAGAGATTCTAGGATCTCACTGGACAGCTACCGCCCGCTTCATGCTGGGCAGCCCCAGTCAATAAGGTGTTGTCCCGCCACTGTCTGCTTTCCCCATTGGGTGCATGGGGATTAGGGTCAAACCCGAACTGTGGACATAAAATTTTGCACCAAGCAATTATCGAAAAAATAGAAATAAGCAAACTCTCAGATTGGGATGCTGGAACGTCCGGACTATGTTAACTGGACTATCTGAAAACCTACAGGATGTAAACGATGTAAGGAAGACAGCCATAATTAATGATGAGCTTAAACGACTTCAGATGGATATAGCTGCACTTCAGGAAACGCGCCTGGCGGGTTCTGGAACGGTGAGCGAGAAGGACTACACATTTTATTGGCAAGGGAAAGATCTTAATAAAGCTAGAGAACACGGAGTAGGTTTTGCGGTCAAAAAATCGCTAACTAAAATAGTTGAACCAGGCGAGAATGGATCAGAACGCCTGTTAACGCTCCGCCTGCAAACTAGCACAGGTCCCATCACCCTTGTCAGTGTGTATGCTCCTACTCTGTACTCTGCCTCAGAAGCTAAAGATGAGTTCTACGAGAATCTAACAGCAATTATCAAAAGCATACCTAGGCAAGAACAGCTTGTTCTCCTTTGTGACTTTAACGCTAGAGTGGGTGCCGATAATGTTTCATGGCCTTCATGTCTGGGCAGGTTTGGTATTGGCAAGATGAATGAAAATGGACAACGGCTCTTAGAGTTGTGCGTCCACCATGACCTCTGCGTGACCAACACCTACTTTCAGACAAAACCCCAGCATAAGGTGTCATGGAGACACCCACGATCCAAGCACTGGCACCAACTTGACCTGATTCTCGTCAGAAGGCCACTCCTCAGGTCTGTGCTGTCCACGCGCTCGTACCATAGTGCAGACTGTGATACAGATCACTCCTTGGTTTGCTGCAAAATCAGAGCACAACCAAGAAAACTCTATCGTGTCAGACATGAAGGGAAACCACGCATTGATACCAGCAAGATGTCAGACCCTTTCATGATCGCTCAATTCACTGCGACCTTTGAGAAAGTGCTCAGTAGCCCTCAGCATGGTGATACTATTACAGAGAACTGGGAGCATCTACGGCACACCATTCAAAGTACTGCACTTGCCACCTTTGGTAAGAAAACAGCAAAGTCAAATGTCTGGTTTGATGCTTCATCAGATGTGATGGCACCTGTCATTGAAGCTAAGCGCAGTGCTATGAATAAATACAAACGTTCACCGAGTGCCAGAACCCTACAGATCCTGAGGGCTACGAGAAGCAAAGTTCAACAAACTGCTCGACGCAGTGCAAATGACTACTGGCTCCAGCTCAGTGAGAGCATCCAGATCGCAGCGCAAACAGGCAACGTTAGACAAATGTATGACGGTATAAAGAAAGCACTTGGCCCCCATAAAAGTAAGACGGCACCGCTAAAAACCATCAGCGGAGAGAAGCTAACCGATAAGGGTAAGCAGATTGAGAGGTGGGTCGAGCACTACTCTGAGCTTTACGTTAGAGACAATACCGATACGTCTGCAGCCCTTGATGGTGTCAACAGTCTGCCAACTATGGAGGAGCTGGATGCCGAACCAACATTAGAGGAACTCAGCAAGGCCATTGATAGCTTAGCCTCTGGCAAAGCACCAGGCAGTGATGTGATTCCTCCTGATTTAATCAAATGCTGTAAGAGCACGCTATTACATCCCCTGCATAGGATGCTGTGCCAGTGCTGGGAAGAGACAACTATTCCTCAAGACATGCGAGATGCCAAGATTGTAACACTGTATAAAAATAAATGAGACAGAAGTGATTGCAATAACTACAGAGGCATCTCTCTTCTTAGTATTGTTTTTAAGGTTTTTGCCAAAGTCATCTTAATGCGACTACACAAGTTAGCTGAGCGCATATATCCAGAGTCACAGTGTGGATTCCGAGCTGGCAGATCAACAACAGACATGATCTTCTCTCTCCGCCAGCTTCAGAAAAAATCAAGAGAGCAGAAAAGACCATTATATATCGCCTTTATAGACCTCACAAAAGCATTCGACCTGGTTAGTAGGGATGGACTCTTTAAAATCCTCCTGAAAATAGGCTGCCCTTCTAAAATGCTGGAAATGATAAAGTCATTTTATGACGGCATGAAGGGAACAGTCCAATATGCTGGAAGCACGTCACAGCCCTTCGATATACGAAATGGCGTTAAACAAGGCTGTGTTCTGGCTCCGACCCTCTTCGGAATCTTCTTTGCCTTACTCTTGAAACATGCATTCAGAGATGCAACTGAAGGAATATGCCTTCACACTAGGTCAGATGGCCGTCTGTTTAATCTTTCAAGGCTGAAGGCAAAAACAAAAATCAGAAGGGTCACTATAAGAGACTTGTTGTTCGGCGATGATGCTGCAGTCGTCACTCAAAGCCAACAGGAGCTTCAGAGCTTGATGAATCGCTTCACTAAAGCATGCAAGGACTTTGGCCTCACAATAAGTCTAAAGAAAACGAATGTGCTGAGTCAGGATGTGGATGCTGCACCAGTTATCACTATCGATAACTATGAATTGGCAGTGGTGCACCACTTAACATACCTAGGGTCTACCATCAATGACAAACTCTCACTGGATACAGAAATCGACAGCCGCATTGGCAAAGCTGCAGCTACCTTTGCCCGCCTCACATCACGTGTTTGGGGAAACTCTAAACTCACAATGAAGACCAAAGCTGCGGTATATAATGCCTGCATCACCAGCACACTCCTATATGGCAGCGAGACCTGGACGACCTATGCTAAGCAAGAAAGAAGGCTCAATACCTTCCATTTGCGGTGTCTACGCCGCATCCTCGGCATCTCGTGGAAAGATAAAGTGACAAATGTCGAGGTGTTTTCACGTGCTGGCCTTCAAAGTATGTATACGCTTCTTAGACAGCGCAGACTTCGCTGGCTTGGCCATGTTCGCCGCATGGAAGATGGTCGCATCCCAAAAGACATCTTCTACGGACAATTAGCAGATGGCAAGAGAACAGTTGGGCGACCACAGCTGAGGTTCAAAGATGTATGCAAGAGAGATATGAGGGCACTGGACATGGATCCAGCAACATGGGAGGATGAAGTTACTGATCGCACTAAGTGGCGATGCTATTTACGGCGCCACCTCAGATTGGGCGAAGAGAGGCTCACACAAGAAGCAGAGGTGAGGAGAAAACGTTGAAAGGAGCACCAGTAAAATAAGCAGTTGAGGGCTGTCACCTCAGGGGCGCATTCCCATAGTCAGTTATGACTGAAGGGGCTATTATTATTATTATTATTATGTAGGCCTGGGGGCGGCTCTGTTGCAAAGGTCCTCCTCACCCAATGGGGAACTGAACCCAGTCGCTTATGCAAGTAGCAAGTTGAATAAAGCGGAGCAAGGATATTCCACAAGCGAAAAAGAATGTTTAGCGTTAATCTGGGCAATACAAAAGTTCCAAATCTATCTGTATGGTAAGACTTTTGTGGTCCAGACGGATCACCAGCTGTCGTAGATTTTCGATAGGAGAATTAAGACTAGGTTTGGTCCCTTCTGAATAGGTTTGAATAGGTGATAGACTCAGTGAGAGTTAGTGAAAGGTAATAGAATTTCCACACACGTGAGATGATAGATTTTGATATAGTGGCTGTCTCTGAAAGCGAAAACAATTCTTCTCTCTCTCACCTATCTTCTACAACAGTTGTTACAGCGTCAGACAGACTACACCAATATACATATTACGTATATTTCTATCACTCACAGGCACGCACATACACGTGACGACAGGTAAACACACAGACGTGGGAAAACTATAACAATGATATATATATTATCTAGAACGAGCTGACCAAACACTATTATTAAGTTCAAGAGCGATTTTAATATCAGGAAAAAATCGGCTCACAACATCAAAGAAAGTACATCTGTCGTGAAATATTCTAATCCACATATATAAATTAAAAGGTAAATGTAAAGCCTAACAAATAAATTTAATAAAGAAAAGAGCAATGGTAAAATAACAGTGCTGTCACAAAGAATGTACTCGAAATCCCCTTTGTTTTATGCTTCGTCTGCAAATTGTAACGTTTCCACGTTAAATATAAGCCACTGCATAAATACAAGCGTTTCTACAACACATTAAAACGGGTATTGCATTTCTAAGAAAAACATTGAGAGGCACACTGCGTAATGACCTAAATTAATCCTAACATTAATTATACTACGTTACCAAAACGAACGAACAGATGGACTCAAATAGAAAGAGAGAGGGGCGAATAAAATCAGGAACGCATGCAAAATTAAACACGCGTCTCGCTATTAATGCCACCCCAACAAGCGTAACGCGATACACAATTACTACTATCACGCGTGTAAGGCCACATGCACTAACTTTTTTTTCAGACGGACAGTGATAAAAACACTAACCTTCCCAGAGTTAGGTTTTAAAATCCTGAGAAACGCTTATTAGAAAAGATAACATTAGATGGGTTTACGTTTGAAAACATTACAGTACCCAGACAGCACATCTTCGAAACAGGAGGTAGAAGAAATTGCATATTTTGAACGCAGCCACTTAGCTCTTTTAAATTTGTATATTTGGGTTCCTTAGGGCTTGCTGACAAAGAATATGTAAAACGTTACGCAAATAGTCTAGGAATTAACAAGTTATAGCCAAAATAAAATGATGGTGCTGTCAGACAACACCCAAAATCAGAATCGCTCAGTGGTAGATTTTTTAAACCACCATTGTACGGGAAATGGGCCACAAGTTAAATTTGAACTGATTGGCTGGAATGATATGTAAGGCTACACACGATTAGTCGGACTATAAATGCTATCCTTGGTTGTTAGGGGAGACGTAGGAAGGTAAAATTTTTTCAAACACTTGTCGAAACGTGGCTCCATTGGCCAGACTCGCTGATATAATCACTTAGGAGCGTTAGTTCGAGACCACTAGTTCAAATAAGCTTGATAAAGCAACAGTGCGTTGAAGCCAGCTCATATTTTTGCTAAATAAAAGCCTGGAACATAAGCAGATGGGAATTTGTGCCAGTATTTGTGCCAGAATTCATTGCTAGTCAACGTATCTGTGTTTATTTCCATAAATTGTGGTAAGCTTGAAACATTCAGTATCTTTTAATGAAAATTGAATGTAAATTGTTAATTTATGCCTGTATATATGTGTAGTTCAGTAGCAAACATGATGTAAAGCCTATAATGCTCCAGCCTGAACAGAAGGTGTCGGAGGAAAGTAAAACGGCATGGAATGGCCAAACAGTACACTGACACCTAGATGATTGACTAGAAAGAAATAATGCTGGAAGTGCAGAGGCGTAGTAACCATTAAGGAGGTTAATACTGGTATAAAGTATTTCAGATGAAGCTGACAGTTGGCCTAACGCTCTGAACTCAATGTTTGTGATGTATTGTGATCAGTGTAGAAAGAGAGTATAGATTGGTTATGACGTAGAAGGTACATCCTTCTTGTTTTCAGGGACTGTGGTCTTGACGTTATTGAGCAGCACCTTGTCAGAGCTTTGCTGAATCCAGAGTCGGACAGCATACTCCTTGGTCCATTTAGCTATCAGTGAGGTGTCTCCAGAGCCCAGGGGAGAAATCGAGCAGAGGAGTCTTTTCCTGCCGCCATCACGCAAGATAAGCTGATGTGGCCAGCTGAGCTCAACATTATGTACCCCCATCTTAAAATAACATTGTAACATAAACTTAAGAGGGGAAGTAAATTGTTTTAATACCAGGAACTGAGAACATCTCCAATACTAGTTCCCATAGAAACAAACTATTGAAGTCATGATGACAAATACCAACAGAGCTTGAACAAAACAAAACCAGTATTACCTCATATTAACACTACACAACTGACACACATAGGATACCATTGATAATATATGTCACTACATGAATCATATTAATAAATTCTGTACATATAACTTGTAATTAAAATTGATTGTGATTCCTGGTTCCCTTTGTATTTGAATCAGGACACATATACATTCATGACAGCAATGAATACATATTGTTATTTGAAAAGTTATCAGTGACTCCTTTAAGATATCCTTGTAGAGTGTTTTATGTATGTGAGTGTCACAGTGTTGTCAAGTGTAGTGGAATAAATTAAATTGTTTATCTGTCTGTTGTTGTTTTGATTTACACTTCATCATACACATACCCTAGACATATAACGTAGTCATCACACTATTCCAGAATAATTCTGACTGAGGTATACATATGTGGCAGCAAGTAAGGTTATATATAATACACTACTCTTATTAGATATATATACCTTCACAGCTGATCTCAGTCAGTACACTAAGTCCCCTATAAATATTTATAACATCCCACTTCACCACATATATTGGGGGCTCGTCCGGGATTTTGAATCTTTACCTATTAAAAATATTGGGGGGTAATTCACTTCAGGGAATATAAGAATTAAAAGGTATCCTTGGGTGGAATTAAATAAGGTTGAGCTCTCGGTGCCTGTGTTGTCCATTAGATATATATTTAGAGATTGAATTGTTGGTTAGACATTGTATAAATTTACCTGATAGACAATGGCGGACCTGGCCAAATTTCGATCTGCTGCTGTTCAGACTGCAAAAGAGTTAGGATTAGATGGGCAAGTTATGGTTGCCTATGTCACTACGGAATGTGACAAATTTATTGAACGCGAAGAAAGAAGGTTTGAAGCCGAAAGAAAGTTAGAAGCTGAAAGGGAAATTAAGAAGTTACAATTTGAGGCTGAGGCTGAGACTAAGAGGTTGCAGATTGAGGCTGAGGCTAAGAAATTGGAGGCAGAAAGAGAAGACAAAAGATTGGCTGCAGAAAGGGAAGAGAAGAAATTGGCTGCAGAAAGGGAAGAGAAGAAATTAGCTGCAGAAAGGGAAGAGAAGAAATTAGCTGCAGAATTGGAAGCAGAAGAAAGAAGATTGACTGCAGAAAAGGAAGAGAAGAAATTAGCTGCAGAAAGGTAAGCAGAAGAAAGAAGATTGACTGCAGAGAGGGAAGCAGAAAAGGAGGAGAAGAGATTACAAAGGGAACATGAGTTACGACTAAGGGAGTTTGAGTTTCAAGGCCATGCTCCTGAAAATGGTGCCAGTCCCTTTGCCTCTGATGCCACTGCTAGCCAAGGAGCCTCAACCTCAGCTATGAATTTTCATTTAGATCATTTTGTTGAGAAAGACGATGATATAGAGAGCTACCTAAATAGGTATGAACTATTAGCTACCACGTATGGGTTAGAGAGAGAAAGGTGGAGCTTAAAGTTATCTCAGGGACTTCGTGGGGCAGCTTATGAAGTTTTTGCAAAAATGAGCAGAGGGGATCAGGAAAATTATGACATGCTAAAGCAGGCTCTTTTGTTAAGGTATGAAAAGAATGCAGAATTTTATAGGAAAAAATTTAGGAATGCTAAACTACTGTCAGGTGAAACCTATCACCAGTTCTCTGCACGAATAGAGACATACTTGGAGAAATGGACTTCTCTGGGGAAAACCCAAGATCTTAAGGAAATGGTCCTTATAGAGCAATTAAGAGAGTCCATGGCTCCAGACCTGAGAAAGTTTCTCATGGAACAAGGTGCAGAGAGGCTGGGTGAGTTGCTAAATGTTGCTGAAAGGTATCAAGCAGCTCAAGCAGAGGTAACAGGTAATAAAAAGAAACAAGTGGATAACTTTAGGGCACCACAGAACTTTAATAAATTTGATCCTAGGGATCAAAACAAAGGTAAGCACCAGTTTGATAGGCGACGGTATGAAAATAAAAATAAAACCCCACAATTCGATGAAAGGAAATATGATGAAAGAAAATCTTTCAACCAAGGAAAAAGGTGGTGTAAAAATTGTCAGATGGACAATCATGACACTGACCGTTGCAGAAGGAAACCTGTGTATATGGCCACCCTTCAGGTCAGGTCGACCTCAAGACAGGAGGAGGATATTATGTTAGATACCACTCCAGAAGAGATGAGGAAGGCACAGGCTGGGGATAAAACACTCAAGCCTTGTTTCAGAAAATTGTCAACTTGTCATACAACTCCAGGCAAGGGAGATTTTTACATGAAAAACAAGTTGATGTATAGGAAGACTGGAGCTAGATCCAAAGGTCAGGGACAGCTGGTACTTCCTAAAAGATATAGGGCAGACTTAATAAGGAGCCTACATGTGAAACCAGATGGGGACCATGAGAAGATAGGTACCATCATTCAAAAGGTGGCTCACAATTATTATTGGCCCAAAGCAAGATGGGACATTGAGAATTTTGTAGAAAGGTGTAGCATAGCACATGAGGGAACACCCACAAGTGGGAACATTGATCAGGACCTGGACACGCCACGGGGCAAAATTAGGCCTGATAATAAAAAGAAAAATAGATTTGATAAAGTGGACCAAATGGAATGGGAAGCCCCTTTTCACGGACAAGCTTCACTTAACTGTTTTACAATGGCCACTATGCGGAGAGTGCAAACAGATGTCTTACCCCAGGATAAGCCGACAATCCCTCAATCGGACTTAAACAAACTGGAGGAAGAGGATGTAGAGAGGAAATCTCTCATCAAGAATTTTAAGTGGGGAGAAAGCCCCAGGAAAAGAATTGGTAGCGGTCGTTTTGTGAATGATAATTCTGGGAGGAAAAATCATCACTATAAAGCTTCGAGTGGAAGAGACCATACCGGTGCATGGACAAATAGGTCCACAAAATTAAAGGTCCATATGTAGCTTTGTTAAGAACGAGGACTGATGAAAAGGCAGAGGAAAACATTACATCTTCATACCAATATGTGAATGAGCTGACCACTCGTTTAAAAACTGGCTGGAAACTTGCCAATGAAAATTTGAAACAAGCCAGGAAGAAACATGCTGCCTATTATAACAGGAAGGCGAAAGACAGAAATTTGGCTGTGGGAGAGAAGGTACTGCTTCTTTTGCCCGGGAGTCAGAATAAGTTACAAATTGGATGGCAGGGTCCATATACAGTTTTAGAGAAGGTATCTAGAACAAATTATAAGATAGATAAGAAGGGGAAAGAAAAAATCTATCATGTGAATCTCCTGAAGAAATATTTGGAAAGAGAACATCAGGAGGAGACACACTTGTTGACCTTGTCCATCGCCATGGAGATGAAAAAGGAACCACTTTCATCATTTGAGTATCCATTACACCCCTGTGAGACAGCAGCACAGGTGAAAATCAGTACACATTTAACGAAAACTCAGAAAGAGAGAGTGCAACAGGTTCTAAATAATCATGCAGAGGTGTTAACAGACCGACCAGGGCATACAAACCTATTGGAATATGATATGAAACTGATAGACCCCACACCTGTCTGTATGAAACCATATTCGATTCCGTTTGCTAAGGAGAAAGCTTTGAAGGAAGAGATAGACTATCTATTGAAGGAAGGAATTATTTCACACAGTGAATCTTCGTATAGTTCCGGTGTTGTACTCTTAAGGAAGCCCTCTGGAGAACATAGACTCTGTATAGATTACAGGAGACTGAATGCTATTACAGAAGGACAGGTGGATCCATTGCGGATACAAATCAGCTGTTTGCCAGACTAAATAAAGCTAAATATTTCTCAAAAGTGGATCTGAGTAAAGGATACTATCAGATTCCAGTAAAGCCTGAGGTTAGACCATACCTAGCTTTTAGTACATCAGAAGGACACTATGAGTTTAATAGATTGCCATTTGGATTGAAGAATGCGCCTAGTGTCTTCTCTAGAATGATGAGAAAATTGTTGGATGTAAACATTTCGGAGGAACGTAATGAATCCCTGAGTTGCCTCTTTGATTGAGGATATTCCGAATGTTTCATACATGATAATAAGAAGATTATGGGATCCACTACGAAAACTCTGCTATCACCAGGTATATGTTATCTCCTCATAACGTACATTTTGAGGGAAATATAATGTTCTCTGGACATGTCATTGCGCAGACTCAGAGAAGAGAAATGGTGAATACGGGTTGCGAAGCAGCATTAAGACAAGCACTCACACTTGCGGCTGTTCAGTAACATAACCGAAATATATTATTGGTTGTAGAAGTCTGAGGCAGATTTCATGAGTAGTGCCTACTCTGAATGGACCCAACTACATAAAACCATGATAGCACCACAGCAGAGTAAAGTCAAGTTGACTTACATTTATCTATGTGTATATAGAATAAAGGACTGACATGGGATGTCTGTTTTAAGAGGGGAGGTGTCGTGAAATATTCTAATCCACATATATAAATTAAAAGGTAAATGTAAAGCCTAACAAATAAATTTAATAAAGAAAAGAGCAATGGTAAAATAACAGTGCTGTCACAAAGAATGTACTCGAAATCCCCTTTGTTTTATGCTTCGTCTGCAAATTGTAACGTTTCCACGTTAAATATAAGCCACTGCATAAATACAAGCGTTTCCACAACACATTAAAACGGGTATTGCATTTCTAGAAAAACATTGAGAGGCACACTGCGTAATGACCTAAATTAATCCTAACATTAATTATACTACGTTACCAAAACGAACGAACAGATGGACTCAAATAGAAAGAGAGAGGGGCGAATAAAATCAGGAACGCATGCAAAATTAAACACGCGTCTCGCTATTAATGCCACCCCAACAAGCGTAACGCGATACACAATTACTACTATCACGCGTGTAAGGCCACATGCCCTAACTTTTTTTTCAGACGGACAGTGATAAAAACACTAACCTTCCCAGAGTTAGGTTTTAAAATCCTGAGAAACGCTTATTAGAAAAGATAACATTAGATGGGTTTACGTTTGAAAACATTACAGTACCCAGACAGCACATCTTCGAAACAGGAGGTAGAAGAAATTGCATATTTTGAACTCAGCCACTTAGCTCTTTTAAATTTGTATATTTGGGTTCCTTAGGGCTTGCTGACAAAGAATATGTAAAACGTTACGCAAATAGTCTAGGAATTAACAAGTTATAGCCAAAATAAAATGATGGTGCTGTCAGACAACACCCAAAATCAGAATCGCTCAGTGGTAGATTTTTTAAACCACCATTGTACGGGAAATGGGCCACAAGTTACATTTGAACTGATTGGCTGGAATGATATGTAAGGCTACACACGATTAGTCGGACTATAAATGCTATCCTTGGTTGTTAGGGGAGACGTAGGAAGGTAAAATTTTTTCAAACACTTGTCGAAACGTGGCTCCATTGGCCAGACTCGCTGATATAATCACTTAGGAGCGTTAGTTCGAGACCACTAGTTCAAATAAGCTTGATAAAGCAACAGTGCGTTGAAGCCAGCTCATATTTTTGCTAAATAAAAGCCTGGAACATAAGCAGATGGGAATTTGTGCCAGTATTTGTGCCAGAATTCATTGCTAGTCAACGTATCTGTGTTTATTTCCATAAATTGTGGTAAGCTTGAAACATTCAGTATCTTTTAATGAAAATTGAATGTAAATTGTTAATTTATGCCTGTATATATGTGTAGTTCAGTAGCAAACATGATGTAAAGCCTATAATGCTCCAGCCTGAACAGAAGGTGTCGGAGGAAAGTAAAACGGCATGGAATGGCCAAACAGTACACTGACACCTAGATGATTGACTAGAAAGAAAAAATGCTGGAAGTGCAGAGGCGTAGTAACCATTAAGGAGGTTAATACTGGTATAAAGTATTTCAGATGAAGCTGACAGTTGGCCTAACGCTCTGAACTCAATGTTTGTGATGTATTGTGATCAGTGTAGAAAGAGAGTATAGATTGGTTATGACGTAGAAGGTACATCCTTCTTGTTTTCAGGGACTGTGGTCTTGACGTTATTGAGCAGCACCTTGTCAGAGCTTTGCTGAATCCAGAGTCGGACAGCATACTCCTTGGTCCATTTAGCTATCAGTGAGTTGTCTCCAGAGCCCAGGGGAGAAATCGAGCAGAGGAGTCTTTTCCTGCCGCCATCACGCAAGATAAGCTGATGTCGCCAGCTGAGCTCAACATTATGTACCCCCATCTTAAAATAACATTGTAACATAAACTTAAGAGGGGAAGTAAATTGTTTTAATACCAGGAACTGAGAACATCTCCAATACTAGTTCCCATAGAAGACTCTAGGCAGAAATATGTCTCCGACTATATAAGGAAAAGACGATGGTCATATATCGGTCATGTCCTACGAATGCAAAACAACAGAATACCACTACAGGCGCTCACTTGGGTTCCTGAGGGTAAGCGGAAAAAAGGAAGACCAAAAGAAACACTCAGAAGAACAATAATAAGAGAAGGAAGAACGTTGGGCCTAAATAATGTGCAAGAGCTAAGAGGAGTGGCGTCACAACGAACAACCTGGAGAGCACTGGTTTCTGCCTTATGCGCCGTGTTTGGCGCTTAAAGAATTTATTATTATTATTATTATTTAAACGGCCCTTGCCATCCGATCTTCAGTTGGTTGTTCTCGGTAGGGAGCAACACCAAAACTTTCTCTCCTGCTTCCAGTTCTCTCTCTTCCGTGACTTTCCTGTATCGGTTAGCGTGCTTGGTGCGTGCTCGCTTAAAGTTAGTCGTTGCTAGGTCCCACCCTAGTTTCAACCGTTCCTTTAAAACCGACACATATTTACTGGCTGAGACAACTGTCTCATCAGCCTTCTCGTCTGTCAGAGACTGAAGTAAGGCTTCAAGCGGGCCCTTAATGGGTCTGCCGAATAAGAGTGTAGCTGGCGGAAATCCTGTGGAAGTATGAGGAGATTCTCTGTAGCCAAATAATGCTGCAGGAATACAGAGATCCCAATCTTCAGGTTTCACTTGTGCCAGCTTACTTAGCATCATGGTGAGGTTTCCATTAGCACGTTCCACGAGCCCATTTCCGGCCGCAGTATATGGCTTAGTGTGGATGTGCTGGGTCCTCAAGATCTTAACGATCTCATCCATCAACAGGTTTCGGTATGGAGATCCATTATCCGTCAACACTTGCTGAGGGAATCCCAACCGAGTGAAAATCTGCACGAGGGCTTCTGCGACATGCTTGGCATCTGCGCATGTTAGCGGGATAGCTTCTGCCCATAAAGTGCATGTATCGACTAAGGTCAGGATGAACCTGTTCCTTCTTTTAGTCCTTTCGAAAGGCCCTAAAATGTCGATCACAACCCGTTCAAATGGTGTTCCCATTATTGGCATTTCACCCATGTGGACTGGGGGTGTCCGTTGCTTGGGTGGTACACGTTGGCACTGGGCACAGGATTTGACGTACCTGATAATATCAGTATTCACTCCTGGCCACCAATAATGAGTGGTTATACGTTGGTTTGTGGCGTTCTGTCCCATATGTCCGCTAAAGGGAAGAGAGTGCCCCATTTCTAGGATTTGGCTTCTGTACTGTTTCGGTACTAGGAGCTGGTTGTAACCTTGGTCAGGCTTGCCCGTTCTCCGATAAAGTACGCCATCCTCTGAAAAAATGTCCCCGTGCTGTTTGGGTTCCTTCGCCATGGGCAGTTTCCTAAAGCAGGGTGCCAAAGTAGGATCCTTTTGTTGCGCTTCTTTAAGTTCCATAGGTAACAAATTAGGCGCAGGCTCCCGTTCCTTCTTGGTTTGCCCTCTTGTAGTTACTGCTGCCACAATCGGCTCTTCCGGTTTCCCAATACACACGTATCTCCCGCCAAGTATGACTGGGTAGATGGGATCATCCATAACAGCTGCTTTGATCACACCTCTGACAAAGTCAGAGTGTATCTCCACCAATGCGATGGGAAGCGCTGTAGGTGCATCACTCTTACGAACTCCACAAAGTTTGACGGTCTCTCCTGTCTCTTGACCGGGTTTAACCAGCTTTCTGGCAACAATTCAATCATAAGAAAGCCCCGTGTCAAATAAGCAAGAAGTTTGAGAACCGTTCAAAGTAACAGTACCTCGCGTTGAGGGTCTATCCCCAACAGGTTGGGAATCACTGTCAATAATTCCGCCTTGCGAGACTGTCAATAAGCATCCGATGCGTTTCGGCTCGGTGTGCTCGGTCTGATCATATGTCCCGTGCTCAGGGGTTCTCCCTTTGCCACCTTGTCCTTTCTGGCTACGCTGCCATGTAGGTCGGTCGGGTTGATCAGACTGTTTGGGGTGGTTGGGGTACTTGTTCTTGTAGAACTTGGATTTTTCAGGAGGGGGGTTTTGAGGTCCAGTTTCTCTGTGGTTATTTAGGTTAGAAGCCTGAGAAGATTGCTCTAGATTATGTTTTCGAAAATGCTCCTCTGTCAGTTTCCGCTTTGTGGCCGGTAGTTCAGCCAGCGCATTATGGTAACGCTCAGACTTCTCTAAGATGTCTTCAAGTTTTTCTGCCCCCTGCTCAGCGAGAAATCTCCGGGTATCAGCAGACAATGTGTTCTTTATTTGTTCTGTTAAAACAAATTCCTCAAGACCTTCATAGGTAGAGGGGAGCTGTGAGAGCTCAAGGCACTTTGTCAAATATCCCTTTAGACGGGAAGAGAACTGGTGAAAAGATTCAGAATTCTCCTTTCTGCTGTTGCGAAACAGTTGCAAAAATTTGCGAGCGTTCATTTCAAAGCGCTCCAGTAACGCTTTCTTCAACAGATCATAGTTGTCTTGTTGGCTGCTTTCCAGTTTGGCGTAAACATCATACGCAGAACTTTTCAAAGCCTGGGAAAGCTTCATGTTCCAACGCGACCTCTCTAAACCGTACAGAGTTGCAATTTTCTCAAATTTTTCTAGCCAAGTGTCAATCTTCTCATTTGGACAAGGGAAAGATTCTAGCGGAAAAGACATAGCAGTGAGGTGAAGAGATTGAGTGTTAGAAGGATCAGTTAAGGAAAAATGAGGAGAAGACTCTCCATTGCTGGAGGTAGAGGCGGCACCACGACTTTGGAATTCCAGAGTTTTAAGAGCTAACTCATGCTGTCTCTCTTCTCTCTCCTTTTCATGCTGTCTCTCCTTCTCTCTTTCCTCATGCTGTCTCTCCTTCTCTCGTTCGTTCGCCCTGCGAATTTCCATTTCTTCGTCCATTTTCTTCTGCTGCGAAGCTTCAGCTGCTTTCCTCTCCGCATCATATCTCTCAAGTTCGTCTCTGACAAATGCTTTCGCTTCCTCTCCTTCCAGTCCCTCCTCTCTCGCTTCGTCCCTGAGGAGTTGTCTAAGCTTTGCCCTCTCGGCCATATTATGTCAGTGACTGAGACTAGTGGAGAAAGAAAATAGGAAAAAGGATACACTGACTCCTACCACTTACGAGAAAAAAATGTACCAACAATTCAAAAGATGATATCCTTAACCCTGGGATACCTCCTCCAAAGTAAAATCTAACTATCGCTGCTATTATCGGCAATAAAGCACTTAATGCAAAACACGACTACGCCAACTAAATGGTAGTTAAGATTACTTCTGAAAAATAAGTTGCTACAGTGGAAAAGCAAAATAATTATTGTAAAATTAAAGAGAAAAATAATCCCTTAATTTTAATCCACTATCAAGTTTACCCCTGAAGACGGTTAGGGTGAGGGAGGCAATTAATCTGGACAAATAGTCCGAAACGCACTCCTTAACTTTAGTTCAAACACCTTCCTGCTTCAGAACCCTTGTGAATGTTATACACTCACAAAACTTTACCAGCGTTAGTATTACAAAATCAGTAATTAACATATATCCCGACAAAATCAACCTGTAACCAAAATGTATATTATTCAAAGATGCTGTGGAAAAAAACTTATTAGTTTGTGTGGTCAGCACGCCCGTAAACAGATCGCTAGTCTAGGGGGTAATTATTTTTAAAAGATACACAGTCACAAGACATCACACTCTTACTCTATATCAGAATACAGAATCTTAAGTTCAAAATCCAGTTACACGAGACCAGATTTGTCGTAGCTCGTTGCTTAGGATTTTGGGTTCAATTACCGTAGACGAGACACCATTTGTCGTACTCGTCTTCCTCTTCTAAGTTCAAAGACCGGAAACGAGCCCTCATTTGTCGTACTCGTCTTCCTATTCTTAGTTCAAAAATCCCGATAGACGAGCCCTCATTTGTCGTAGATTTTCGATAGGAGAATTAAGACTAGGTTTGGTCCCTTCTGAATAGGTTTGAATAGGTGATAGACTCAGTGAGAGTTAGTGAAAGGTAATAGAATTTCCACACACATGAGATGATAGATTTTGATATAGTGGCTGTCTCTGAAAGCGAAAAGAATTCTTCTCTCTCTCACCTATCTTCTACAACAGTTGTTACAGCGTCAGACAGACTACACCAATATACATATTACGTATATTTCTATCACTCACAGGCACGCACATACACGTGACGACAGGTAAACACACAGACGTGGGAAAACTATAACAATGATATATATATTATCTAGAACGAGCTGACCAAACACTATTATTAAGTTCAAGAGCGATTTTAATATCAGGAAAAAATCGGCTCACAACATCAAAGAAAGTACATCAAGGAGAATACATATACACATAGTCATAAAAATTCAAGGAAATGTTGCAAGGATGATAGCCCCCTTATAGTGTTAACTCTAGGTTTAGCCCAGCCCCGTTAAGAGAACAGATGATGGCGCCAGAGTCACAGATACATAGGGTTTGATTCTAAGAGTTTTCGTTGTTTTATCTCGTAATTATATGCACAGAGTTTGAAAAAAAAATCTGATTTACCCTAAGACAAAAACACAAGAACTCTAGCCTTAGCAACAAATTATGCAGATTGAAAAAAAAAATTAGGACAGCAACAGGGTGTCAAAGATATAATAGTGAAAATATCACTCAAACCAGCGTACACTCATTCATTCCGCCATGGCCTCTCATACATGTACTCATGACTTGGCTCGCTGCCTCTTGGAACACACTGATTTTAGATCTTCACACAGACTCAAAAAATGCAGTCTTCTGCCAAGAAGTCCCCAGTTCCAAAAAGACGTATTTAACTTGGAGTCTCCGGGAACGACTACTTGGGTGTGCAAATTTGTTCAAATGTCTGATTAAGTCACCTAAAATTATTCCAGACGCGGGAGTTAGCAGAGCACAGTGTCAATAGCGTAGGTTTCTAGAAATGATGAATGTCAGGTCGGTGCCTTCCCTCAGTATAGGATTCACTTTAGTCACACCACAGATTTGTCCACAAAAAAAAAAATATATATATATATAGTCGGGAAATGTTAGTTAATACTTGAAGTATTTCGCGCCACCAGGCAGAAAAATTACGTAGAGTTTTCTAGAAGAAATTAAGATCTGGCTCCAAGGTCCAGTATTTATCATTTCAGTCTTTGAAAACCCGTTATTGGGATATAGTATTTCTGGCTAACTCGGGTTGCATATGCACTGTTAGACCAGTGGTACTTAAGAAACCCACGTGGTTCAAAATAAGGACTGTCTATTTCTTCACAAGTATGGAAACTACTACTAGGTGCTGGTAAAGTTAGGGTCACCCCAAAACTTTCACTGTGTGGAGGAAAAATAACACATATAATATAATAAACAGAATATGTACTGGTTATAACTTACATTTAAACTTGCAAGCAGAGAGCTTTGCTTATCATTTAAACTTCCCGTGACGTAAGTTATATTTAAAAATCAGCAATCCTCATGAATTAGGAACACGTGCGTATTCCGTCACCATTCATGAGGCTCGATTCTAGAGTTTATACGTTAGTTTAGAAAAATACACTCGACTGAGTATTAGCAGTTAAATTAAATTCATAAATAGCTACAATTGCCGTTATAAGCTAGAAATTTTAATTTTATTCTGCTTTCCACTGAATGCTTCCCTAGAAAATATAATAGCCTACCACTTTATTTCTCTTCTGCGCTAAAGAAATAGATTAAAATGAATTAAGCGATTTAACACTTTAACACTCACAAAATCTATATATCTATCATATTAATTACCTCAACCACAGAATTACAGGTAGTCGCACAACTTAAGAATAAAATGCTGAAAGTATTTCTGGAAGTCTAGAAGTTCGACAAATTGCCAAAACAAACTGAGATACTTCGCTAACAGCTATTCTGTTTACGAGCAACCTATCTACTGTGAGTCTATGAGCGAGAATGAAATTAAAGTTTTAAACTTGGCCAATATCTTTAAAATCGGACACAGGATCCTAATCTTATTTCGCCAAGCGAAATCGTCTCCCCTGTCCGTATAACACCTTCGTCCGCTTATCGCGTGACGTAACAGCCATCAGTGGCCGAGGGCTTGCATGAGTTGCAAATCTCAGACCACCGTCTGCAGTGCGGAGTTGATTTTCACGCTAAGCCGGGTTTTTTCTGACGAAAAACCTCATGCTTTTACTGAAATGCAGACTCTCTGTCTACTTTCCATGTCCCTCGGGTGAATTTTCACGCCCCAGGCCAGAGACCCTCAGACGAATGTCTAGCGAATGCTGTAAATTCACGCCTATCGTCCGACCAGCGCGACTGACATAAACGCAATACCACCCAGGTGCGATTCTCAGTTTTAGAGAAAGGAAAACAGGTAAAGTTTGCGAATTATATGAAAATAATATTCGCAAAACGAATGGATGAAAAATATACAGGAAAAAGGAAATACAGAGATAATAAAAGAGAGAATTCGGGTGAAAGAATAGGAAGAAGATATAGGAAATTAAATGAATATAAACCCTACGTGACACCAGCCCCTATTGTTCTTATCTCAGGCCAAGCATGAAAATGCAAGATTGTTAAGATGGTCTTTATTGTTGCAACCTTATCAGTTTATTATTGAATATATCCCGGGGTCACAGAATGTCGGTGCAGATTTCCTCAGTGGGCACCCCTGTGATCAAAATTAGAGTAGTTGGCAGGCGGGAGGTTAATTTTATCTATGTGTATCACTGGTTTTGGAACTTGCATTAGTGCATGTTCTCAGATGGGGAGATGTGTGGTGAAAAATACAGTGATACAACGTTAAAATATCTCCAATTATAAAGATAACGGGTAAGATAACATGTAGGGATAAAATTATACGTAAGATACGAGGATACATTCTCGCCTACGCCAGCGCTTTCTACCGCCATTCAAACTAACTAGTTGGAACATGCAGACGGGAAGGAAACGGAGATAAAAGAAAAAAAATCATTATGACGGTCTGAACACGTGTTTGAATCTAAATGCTAAAAAAAAGACGCAATTTGTAGTTTAAAGGAAAAAATCACGACACTAGTTGACACAATGTAAGGAATTGGTAGAAAAACGACCTTAGCTCTTGTTAGAAACAGTCGTATCTTAGACGTTTTACCGTAATTAGTTGTTATGTTTGAATACAGCGGCAAACGCCGTGGACGAAGGTTCAAAAACAAATTTCAAAAACTAACCTTGAGAAAAGTAGGGTTTTCTTTAATAATAAAGTTATGAAAATAAAACATAGCTAGTTTGATAGCCCATCGTGAGCAGAGAAATAATATACTTTTAATTATACAGACGGACAGATAAAACGGAAGATATTGACGAAAGACCGTTTTGTTCCAATCAGACTAGCGAACAGTTTTTTGTGCATATTTTCACTAAAGTTACATTTTGGTGTCCTTTAGCCTAGAAATGCAAAAATCAAACTGCAGATGAACGAGGGGCAAAGTCGGAGGATTGTAGCTAAAAATAACTTAGTGGGGCAGGTTTGTGTAGTTTTTTCGTGTAGTTAGTCCAAAAAACAAGTGAAATTTTGGGAAAAATACTACATAATAGACTGAGACTGGACTGAAATTTGACTTTTAGTTTGAATATTTGAAAAAGTTAGAGGGGAAGTCCGTTGATTGGACAGAAGTATTTATATTATTGAATGAGAGACGCACGCTTGTGCCATTTGATAGAAGACTGTCCATTGACACAGTACGTTACAGCTAGAGGTGATTTCCAGGAATTACTAAATAAAAATCAGTGGGACGCCCTAATCTAGCCAGCAGCTCAGCTGAGTTTTGCTAGTACTAAGTAACTGTGTTCTCAATTCTGAATTGTGGTAAGGAAAAAAAAAGCATTTATCTTGTTTATTTTAATATTTTGAGTGATTGATACTACCATATCATGAAAAATGATTACGACAAGTGAGTGCTTGCTCTAGGTCCCCAGCAGCAGTCCAGGGCCTAGAGACAAACTGATAATATATGAAAACCTATCTAAGACTATGGAAGGAGGATTTATATTTGAGATTAGTGGGAACATATCACCCACCTTATTGAATGGAAGAGGAAACTATTGAACATATTTCGGATGCAATGCAGTCTTGGGAAACTGGTACTATTTGATAACAACTGGGTGAGATGTGCTACGTTGGTCAGAGAGATCTGACCCAATCTGTGTAAAGTTGTTTTGTGGTGTTGTGTGTAAGAGTGGCGCAGTAAATAGAGTGTTGACACATGGCACAAATTTTGTTTCAGAGTTTCTGATCTGGCACTACGATTGTGCCAGATGCTTTTGTAGAAGTACAAGAGCGGGTGTCTGTGCAGCCTAACATTTTACTCCAGCTACTGAGAGGAGTGGGCTACAAGAATCCTGTACTACATCGACACAGGCCAGTTAAGTGCAAACCTGGCCTGCTGTTGATTCATCAACTACGTCCACCATCAATAAAGAAATAAACTCTTGTTATATAAACATTAATATCAGTCCATATGTCAAGGACAAGGAACTTTGTGGCCATAGATTGGGCATGATGACGCCACCCCAACTAAACATCCAGTGCTAGTTTTTCCCAAGACATTGTAGATATTATTAATATTAACCATTGTAATAATATACCTATGTACAAAAAATACATTTGATTATGCAATATATATATATATATATATATATATATATATATATATATATATATATATATATATATATATATATATATATAATATATATATATATATATATATATATATATATATATATATATATATATATATATATATATATATATATATATATATATATATATATACATTTCATTGATAAATACATATTATTTCATATGTTCTGACCAAAAGAAACAATTGTTTCAGGACTAATAAATTTAAAAAGATTTTCAAACTTAAACTTTAACAGCTAGTGTTATTTCAGTGTATCATAGAGTTTATTATTAATATTATTATTAGACTTATTATTTACATGTGTGTGTCTGTGTATTTAATTACCTACACATTACATTTCAGTACCCTAGACTTTTAACGTAGCTAACATTCATTATAGTAGAATAGGTCTGTTTGAGGTCGTAAGTGGTAGCAGAAGGGCCTTCTGTAACTCACATAAACTTTTATCACAGGAGCCTTCACAGCTGACCTCATCCAGTACACTAGGTAACATAACAACCATACAATAACATCAAAACCACTACACTTTGGCAATTTGCCAAACAGCCATAAAGCCCCTAAGAAAGGAGAATTTTATTTGAAAGAGGGTCTGCTCTACAGGAAAGCTGGAGCAGGACCCAAAGGATATGGACAGTTAGTACTGTCATGTAGATATAGGGAAAAGGTTATGGAAAGATCACATGTTGTACCAGATGGTGGACATCAGAAAATTGGCACCACCTGTCAGAGGACATCTGTAAGATATTATTGGCCAAACGTAGCTGAGGACATTGCTCAGTATATACATTCTTGTGACTAGTGTAGCAAGGTAGATCCCACACGTTGGGAAACTCATCAGGTCCTAGAAGAGCATTGTGGCAATCCTAGGCCGGAAAATAAAATACATATGATAAGGTAGACCCGGTGGATAGGAAAACCCCTTTTCACACACAGTCTTAACATAGACCAGTGAGAATGGCAACTCTGCGTATGGTACGAAGAGAAAACACAGTCCAGACCACCCCGACCCCCCCCCCCCCCCCGTTGGAATTCGTGGAACTGGCTAAAAATAGAATCGGTTGTCAGCCAAATTTGAAACCGAAACTGAGGGATTCCCTCAGAAGAGTTGGGGGCCGGCGTTTGGCCACTTGGCCTAATGTGAAGCTCACTTCAACATACGGCTATTAACTTAGCATTATAAGGGCACCGGTGACAGTGGTAGTTGGCCGGCCCTACACCGTCCATTGGAAGTATTGTACGGACATTGGATTGAGATCACATATTATATAGCAATGCTACCGGGAGAATTGATTCTGGATGCCGGAAATTAATTTCCCCACATTATATATTATATCACCAGTGACGTTAGGCTGAGAAACAGCTGGTGAAAATGGACTCTACCTGAATTGCAGGAAAGTGAGAGAGCCATTAGCGAATATTAATAAAGGGTTATACCAGATTCTATTCAAGCCTGAGCTCAGACCAATTGATGGCTGTGATCACATAGGAGGGGCACATTGATCTCATATCCAGGCTGATGAGGAAATTACTGGATCCCCTTCATAACTCTGCTATCACCAATTTTATAGATTTCCTCCGCATAAATATTGCAACCTTGATGAACATCAACAACCTCTGGACATGTCATTGGACAGACGCAGGTAAGAGTAATGGTGAATATTGATTGATAATCAGCATGTGACAGGCAGTAGCACCTGCAGCTGTTTATCAGCACAACCTGCAATAGATACTTGGATTGCAGAGGCCTCAGGCAAATTTCTTGAGTAGTGCCTACTTGAATTGACCCACCTGCAGGAATCCAGGATAACACTAAGGCAGAATAAAGTCAATTTGACATAATTTGAACGTGAGGGTAATACAGACAGGAAAGCTGCACTAGTGGTTCACGTTTTTCAAATGGGGGAGATATGTCGTAAAAATTTAAAATCTGTATGACACCACGCTCAAATTCCCCGCTCAAAAACTAGATATAATATTTGAACAGAAATTAACTATAGTACTTGCATTCTAAGAACCCAGTCAAATTTTCCGCCAAAAAATTATCTAGGGTATTTGAATTTGTCTAAGAAACAAGTCAAAAGTTACCGCCCACCAAAATTTATCTAAGAACATAGTACAAATCTAACAACCAATGAAAGTGCGTATTTTTTTAGGTAAGGATAAAGAAACCTTTTAACTTGGTAAGAATGCCTATTTTGTGTTTTTGACCGAACGAATATATTTTATTTCTTAACAACTAAAGATAGTTAAACAGAAGGAAAGATCTCAAATTATAGCGCTGATAATGCTTAACACATAAGCATAAATATTCACGCATGATAAAGTTTTATTGTTGTAGAAAAATTTATTTTAGTGATATTTTCACATCAGGGTAATGCCAAATTTAATTACTTAAAATTACCCAGATTGAAATGCTAAGAACTAACTAAGGAATATCCATATAGAGCGATAGAGAACAATTGGCCGTTTAATTATCACTTTTGATAATTAAAATCGGTCCATTAATAACTATAATATAAAATATTTAAAATTAGTCAGATTATACAAACACGCTCAGAACCGCATAAATCACAAGACTCAAACTAAATTTTTTGACCTTGCCTCCGATTGGGCGGATGTAGTTCTATAAATAGTAACAAGGTGGTACTATCGGGGCCATTCGATTCGAAAATCTACACCAAGCTGATAGCATTGAAAAAATAAAAAGATAAAGTCTTTGCCTTTTTTCTGAAAGCAGTTCTAAGATCCCTTAGAAGGCCAGTTCAGCTTGAGTGTGTGTGAATATATTTACCTGAGGGTAAGAAAGTTATAATTATTTGTTTATTTTATTAATTAGTAACTTGTGAGTAAACAGCCTATTTGTTCGAGTGCTATTCGAAAGTTAAACTGCCGGACGGATGTGTTGTGTCACACTGACCAAAGTAGGAATGTGTGAATTATTGCAGGCTTGTTCGAAATGAAAAAAAATGTGCATAGTGTTTGCAAATAGGGCACAAAGTTTACGACAGTAAGTGTTAGTAGTGGTTTAATTTAGCATTTTCTTCTGGAGTGACACATTGTTCAAAGATCATGTGATAAACATATAGGGAAGGTTAAAATGAAGTAATCAATAGGTCACATGCTGTATTGTACTTACCATGATTATTGTATGGAAGCCAAGCATGGACGAGGGACACTAACATTGAATCCAAATACAGAAAGAATGATTACACGAAACTGATTGTAGGCAACGAAATTCAAGGTCTTGTGCAACTTGTTAGCACAAATATCTGTAAGTTTTAATATTATTTAGGGGTGAATGGATTAAGGCAGACTTCTACATGGAATGGGTTGTCCTTATATTCCAGGTTATATCACAAATTTACCTCGTGGCTGCATTTAATTGAGAGGAAGAGCGTGTGGGAGTTGAGAGCTTCTTATAAACATGGAGCCAGACCCCATCTTCTCAGCCAGGAGTCACAAAGTTGGTGATCCTGACTACTATTGAAAGAACAGCAGTAGCAACAGTCTAAAGTTAAGTCCTTTAAGAAGGCAATGTCAGTTCATCCAAACTCATTCACCAAAGAATAATTACAAACCTTTGTAGGATGAAAGTATCAGACCTTCCAAAGTAATCAAGAGAACTTACAGTGTAGTACTCGCAGAAGTATCAATATTAGGAACAGGAACTGTGTGTGTAGTTATTCCAGTGACCACTGTACAAAAATGGAACAGATTTTCCAAAATATTTATTTTAATGTGTAAATATCATTTTCTTGATATTGAGAATTTCTGACCTAAAAGATTGAGGTTCAGAACAATTTAATTGTACATAAAATTTCATACAGCCTTGCTTAAATAATTTTATTAAAGTTGAAGTTCTGTTTGAAATTAATCATTAATTATATTAAATACATTCCCCTAGATTCGTAGCTAAATCAATTTGGGATCAGAAGAGGTAGCAGATAGGGACTCAGAGTACATCATCATCATCTTCTCTGAGAACATACATAGCTTGACCCCACTTTGATGTCTATACACCCTTGCTCTTTTCAGAGAAGGGGGTATTACTTATAAGACCAGACTCTTATCTGGCACTATCCTGTTATCCTCTGATACACCTATTTGTCCAGGATAGCCTTTACTTTTATTAGCATCAAAACCTCTTATGACACTCAATCATTGCTTTTATTTGGCATAAATCATGCCTTTTCATTCGTTATTTTCACTATTTTGCTTTATGCTGGACATAGCATGGGGAAAGTCTCTAACACGCCACTCCCCTATGACAGTGTTTGCTACGGAAGTATTTGCTATAGGACTGTCTTTATCTGGTTTACCACACCCCAGACGTATTTACGTTCCGCCAGCTGAACTGTGGTATTATCATAACAATACCAAGTCGTCAGTCCGGTAACCCGCTTAGCTCTTTGAATCCGCACGACCACCCGTGGAAACGTGTCCGTCAAACATTTGACCCATTGGAAAGCGGCTGATCGTATTGACACAAGCATGTATGAAAAAAGACAACACGGTCTGCCAGACATGTCTGGCGGAGGCACGCAGATAAAGGGAATAATTAAGTAATCTGTCGGGATAGATATCTGGGAGGACGTCATTACGTCAGAAAAAACATGGTCACAATATTGTGATATACAGAGGTGCGCTGGAAGTCTTATATATCGATTTGACATCACTGTTGTAAGAGGTCACGCGTGGATATTAAAATTAATATTTTAAGTACGCGTGGGATTAGTAATGATAAACTTTCACACCCAAACAGTGCTAGATAGATTTGATTGGTTCACCAGAATCTATAATGAATTGATTGGAACATTCGGCGGAAACACAGCTGGGATTTGAAACTAAGGAGTGTGATATATACTGCAGAAATCAGACACAGAACAGACAGACTGCATCGCAGCGTTCACTAAACACCACCAACAAGCCAGGGGAAAGAGGATAGGACTTGTCATTCCACAACCATAAGTGTCAGATCGAGTATTGGGCAACTTTGGAATTTACAAGTAAACCCGCAATTTTAATTCAAGACTGGAAACTTGGGAATTTTATCACAAGGAGCCAGAGAGGAATTTTAAGAAGAGTTTTCCCAGGCAAGGATTCATAGAACACCAGCCGTCAGAGGAATTAACTCATATTTTCCAGACCAAGTCATAAGAGGAATTATACAAACAGTTTTCCCAGGCCAGGAATTTGCAGAACACCAGCAATCAGAGGAATTAACTAATATTTCCAGACCTAAGTGATTCGAACAGCATCTAGCTAAAGGGTTGTTTTTCCATTATAAATCTGTGCCAGGAAAAGTGTGTATTCCCAAAATTTTAGAGTACGTGTAAACAATTCATTTACTAATGTAAATTATACAGGTTTCTTGCTAAGTGGTTATATCTGAGGCTGGCAACCTCACCATATGAAAATAGTATATGCATGAACCACTACTGCAAGAGCTGGTGATTGTTTCTGACTAGTCGTGAGGGAAACCCGACAGCAGAGCAACCCCAGACACCGACGGAAGTAGCGACGTGTAATGAGTGATAATTACATCACATGTGCCTAAAGTGTAACATATTATCTTGTGAGAATTATATACCTTTCAAGTGTAATTCAGGTAAATCATTATTCATGCACTCCAGACGCAATTTCCTAGATGACACCCAGAAGGATATTGGTAAATTTTCGTCATAATTCCTGAGTTACATTGTGTGATCGGGAATTTAATTCTTCTGAGAGGTTAACATTGGTAGATGGAGCGCAGGAAAATGGGCCTGTTAGAGTGCGGAGAACAAATGTACTTAGCAGAAGGCATTTGTTTCTTTCTATTTGTCATAGTTCGTGGTTACAAGACATCAGACATAAGTACCGTCATGCGCTGTTTAACGTCCACGATATGTTTTGTGAAATAGGACGTTATGCGATTTGAACTTTATGCGAACACCATACTTTATACTTAGCAAAGTTATATGGGATACTGTAGTGTACCTGTATTGACTAAATAGCCAAGATACTGTACACATACAGTACTGTATTTCAGCTAATGTACTGTCTTTAAAAGCCTTAAAACCTGGCATTGACTTGGCCTCCTTATGGATGAAGGCCCTTTCAGGCATTCGTTTCCAGAATAAGGAGGTTTCGTCCATATTAAAAATTTGCTGCGGCAAATAACATCCCTCTACAATTAGTTTATCTTGGGTTTCGACAAAATCTTCTGCTGCCTTAGCATCAGCACTCGCAGACTCACCACTCACTTTCACATTATGCAGCGAAAATAGTTGTTTGAAGCGCTTGAACCACTCAGAACTAGCACTACACTCGATATTGTTGTCTGGTCCTGCTTTTTTCTTTAAGCATTTCGAACAAGCTTCGTGCCTTAGCAGTGATTGTCAACGTGCTGAGAGTGATTCGCTTCTGTGTTTGGCCCTCAGTCCAGGTCATTAGCAATTTTTCTATATCTGATATAGGTCCCTATAGCATTTTTGTAAGCATTGTAGCTTTCAGTAGAGCCGATCCTTTAGCAGCTTGGAGAATTGTTTCTTTGTTCTTAACAATCGTCGTGACTGTCGAGTGCGACATGCCCAAATTACGAGCTATAGCATTCACTGGTTTTCCACTTTCGTGATTTTTAATTACCTTTTCTTTCACTCGAAATCGATATTTGTCCTTTGTCTCTTGCTGCTGCTATCACTAGAACTGGTTTTGCTGCGCTTGGGAGCCATGATGCACTTCACGGTAATGTATTTTCGAAAGTTCACATTAAAATAACGATAGTAAGTACAGTACAGGACAATCATAGGCCAGTATCGTGGGCGTTTATTATGACTATAAAGACATATGTACTGTATTATAGGTTATATATGTACTGTATTATAGGTTATATATGTACTGTATTATAGGTTATATATGTACTGTATTATAGGTTATATATGTACTGCATTATAGGTTATATATGTACTGCATTATAGGTTATATATGTACTGTATTATAGGTTATATATGTACTGTATTATAGGTTATATATGTACTGTATTATAGGTTATATATGTACTGTATTATAGGTTATATATGTACTGTATTATAGGTTATATATGTACTGTATTATAGGTTATATATGTACTGTATTATAGGTTATATATGTACTGTATTATAGGTTATATATGTACTGTATTATAGGTTATATATGTACTGTATTATAGGTTATATATGTACTGTATTATAGGTTATATATGTATAGGTTTATATAGGTTATATGTACTGTATTATAGGTTTATAGGTATTATAGGTTATATATGTACTGTATTATAGGTTATATATGTACTGTATTATAGGTTATATATGTACTGTATTATAGGTTATATATGTACTGTATTATAGGTTATATATGTACTGTATTATAGGTTATATATGTACTGTATTATAGGTTATATATGTACTGTACCATTATACTCCTGGCATCGCAATCGCTTTGTACTGTATACAAGAGACATGAGATACACGTGTTGCGCGCGGGAAGCTGTTGCTTTCGCTACGTCCGCATCGTCATGTTCTCCGAATGGGATTTCTGAATATCTGAACTCTATTATAACCTTATGTGACCACGGACGTCTTTGCCAATAAAGTTGATTTGAGTCGTCCTATAACGGGACAGAAGATTTAGTTGTAGTGTTGATGTGTTCAGACAGTTGTGTGCAGGTTTTCATTATGACATCGGTTTCTTCCTGTGTAGTTTGTCGGAGCTAAAGTTTGGTAGTTCAAGGCTTGTTGTAGTCCTTGTCAGGGCTAACGGTCGTGCTGTCTGTCTGTACGTGTCGGCAAAGATTTTATTTGGTGTTGCTAATGTTATTCATAGTGTGTTATCGGCTCTTCACAGTGCTTTTGATGGTTAGATATTCTGTCACGTGGTTGAAGAATCACAGTTCTAGTTATTATGAAACTCTGCTGCACGTGTTGGACACGTGGGCTGACGTATCCTGCTTCTTAGGTCCTTGGCTGTGGGCCGCCCTTTTGCCTGCGAGGACACGTGTGAATACGTGACATATCATTACATGCCGCAGAGTGAGTGCTGCCAAACTGTTAGTGGCGATGTGCCTTGCTGCTGTGTCTACTGTTAAGACTTGTATCCTGCCATTTATGTCAGTCACTGTGATGAGGGGACCTAACAATAGTACTGTCATTGCGGTCAAACCCTGTGAAGGCGTTGGGACCTACGTGCGTCCCCAGCTGTGTGCTGTATCCAGGTAACTTGTGAGATGTCAACCTTTGCTGGTCTGGTGATGTGCTGACTAGGCTGATGTGTTGCTGTGCGTTCCTGAGCTGCTCTTATACTCATACCAGTATGAAAAGAGGTCCCTCTGACTTCGTGCTTGCCTGCCCTCCTGACGTGTTCCAGTGCTGTTGACGTTCGCGTAGCAGTATAATAAAAGATCTTCTTGACTTCGTGCTTGCCAGGCCCCTAAAATGTATTGTTGTGTTACCCATACTCATATAAGTACCATATGAGGTCTATGTGACTTCCTGTTTCTCTGACATGTGTTCCTGTGCTGCTGTGGTAGGCTACACATATCATGCCATGCGATGTCCACCTGACGTGTGATGTCCTGATCAGGCCGATGTGTAGCCGCGAGAAGGTTTGACGTTTGCTTACAACGTGTTTGTGTCCAGTCACTAGATAACACACGACCATGGTGTTTGTTACTGAGCAGCGCATGAAAGTTCAGTACCGGCCTATTCCAGTGACATTTTTTCTATATTTGGGGATTTGGCGTGATGTGCTGTGCAAACCTGATGTCGACGCCTGTCTTGACTTGAGGTAACCTACAAAGTTCGTCAACTATACCCTGATGTGTGCAGTGAAAAAATGACATGGAAGAATTGACAGTGAAGAAATGTCAATTAAGAACTGACAGTGAAGAATGGTGCTATTTGTAATGCTACTGTTTGAGCCGTGCTTGAGGGTTCTACAGTGGTGTGTTCCAGTGACGTTTGGTCTACTTTTGAGCTGTGCAGAACAGCTGAACTTTCAGTAACGCTATATCTATCTTGTATTTTGTGAATCGTCGCGTGTTTGTTGTTGTTGTCACGAGAGGTAATTATTTTTTTTTAACGAAAGATATCCTGGAAACAAAGTTGTATCAGGTGATATCAGGATAGTGCCAAATAAGAGACTGGTCTTATAAGTAATACCCCCTTCTCAGAAAAGAGTAATGGTGTAGTGACATCAAAGGTAAGATCAAGCTGTATAAGTACCTAGGTATGATGATAGTGTATTATCCTAGGTTTCTAAATGCTCCTCTCAAGATCCTCCTCTGTTTATAATGTTAAGCTCATCTAGGGGTATTAAACTAAACTTACAAATTTTCTTTTCTTTGTAAAAAATTTTCATGGAACTCAAAATTAATTATAAAACAAAATTAATAAAATCCTTAGTTAAACATTCACACAAAAATTAAAGTCTTTGAATTTTATAGAAATAGTTCTTCTTTCCTGGCTGTAAGTCTGGTTCTAGACCAGTGTTTCCCAAAATTTTTCGCGTCACCGCCCCCTTGGCTCCCAGGACATGTCCCCAGCGCCAACTACATTTCCCCATAATACATAAAAAACTGTAAAGAGTGAAAGATAAAAACAACTGCTAATTCAAAACAGTGACAACTAATTGCTTTATTTATTACATGTAATATAAAGCTATAGATACGCTTATTTATTAATTTAATTTAAAAAGATAAACTTAATTACATAATCCAGTATTACAAACGGAAGCATACGAGAGTATATTAGTAACAAACCTACTTCATTGTTCTTTTAACTTCAGTGAGATGGATGTTCCTGGTGCTGTGATATCAGCTTCTCAACATCAGGCTGAAAGTTACTCAGAAGAAGTTTTGGATCCCACGTTCAGTAATTTGCAGTCTGTTTCACTGCTTCGAAAGAAGTTGGACAACCGCGCTGAAACCGCGCTCTACTAAATACGATGTTGGAAAAGCAATACAGAACATCTTAATCTTTCCCCCACACAGTAGGGTAGCGTTCAGAGACGTCTTTCTGCAACTGAAAGTCTTGACTCGATTTTTTTAAACATTGGCTTAAGCTCAACGTCATTTTGCAGCGATATCAGTTCCTCTTCTATCCTTCCTAGTTCTTCACTGTACGTGTCTAGGAATGGATTTATTACCCGATCTGGAAAAGCGATCAAAATCAGATCGGGAAACCTCTGAGACATGTCTTTAAGCAGTATCTCTAGGTGTGCACAATATACTTGAAGATTGTCCTCTGGTATTTTGTTTTTCTCTTCCAACTTAAAGAGGCTGGGAAATTGGATTAGCTCGCGACGGCCAATATTGCATTTGGAAAGCGTTAATTTGGCCAGAAACATGGAGACGACAGATTTGACTTTTATAAGATTAATATCATTTCCTTGCAGTTGCAGATTTATGTCGTTAATCTTTGTGAATAAATCTGACAAATATGCAATGTCATGCCTGATGTTCGTTAGTTCTGTACTGAGAAAAGTATGCAAGTCTTTACAGAATTCTACCAGTTTCAAAAAGAGCATAAAAGCGTCTCAGACAGTTTCATTTTGAGAGCCATCTGACTTCAGTGTGCACCAGCAAGCGTTCAAATTGTTCATCATTCTCAGTACAAAGATCTCGAAATAGTATAGAATTGAGAGCATGGGACTTAATTCTATTAATCGCTGTTACAACAGTATTTAATGATTTGTGAAGCCAATCACTTACATTTTTTGCAACAAGATGTTGTCTGTGAATTACAGGGTATTGTAAATATACCAGGTAAAGCTTATTTTAAGAAAGCGATAAACCCGCGGTAACAACCTATCATTGATGGTGCCACATCTGTTGCACAAGCAAGAATGTTAGTAGGCGGAATGTCCTTCTCTTTGACAAATTGCTCAACTACACGACAGATTGACTCCCTTTTCGTATCTGTAACTAGTTGCGAACGAACGAACTTTATTTTCGAAGGGTAAAGAATTGGGCGCGCAGGCCCGTCTAACATTCTGCCCTTCCACTCTCATTAATCTTGCATACTATATCCTTTCATTCCCACATGATGCTTTAAGCATTAATTTAAAGGCATGCAACATTATAAAGTTACCATAACAACATTCATTTACAGTATGCAATCGTAATAAAAAAAATGAGTAGGTTTTTTTTTTTTTTGCCTTGCAAATAAGAACTCCTGAGCAGCCAAGCTGTCATCTTTTACGAAGCGAACATACGCAATAAGTAAAGATTCGTTGCTCGGCAAAACTGACTCTTCCAACTGCAATGCAGATTATGTTGTCCGAAGTATGTTTCACAATGTGTCTTCAACATTCTCAGCCATTTCGTCTGATCTTCTTTGAACAGAGGTATTTCTGGGCGGAATAGCCTTAATTATTTGTTCAGGTGACTTATGCATAACTGTACTCACACCTCCAGTTATGTGAGGCTTTCCAGCTATAGCTATCATCAATGAAATGTTGTATGAAGCTCATAAACCATCATAATTTTGTTGTTAAGTGCTGGCAAACATGTTGCGAACTGTTTTCCGTTTCTGAAAGTTTACACGAAGTAACTGAAAATTTGCCAAGCTCTTGTCTGCTTTATCAGAGTGCATTTTTCTTCAAATGTTCAAGAAGAAGGTTGCATTGTCTCATTTGAAAAGGACCTCTCACAAAACAGACACATTGGCAGCTGTTCGTTATTCCAGTACTGGAATAAATCCATATTTCAGATAATCCACGTTGTATTATCTGCTATTCCTTTTTTGCCATATTTGTTCTGGATTCTGTAACAAAGAATTGATTGTACAATTTTGCAGCTAGAAAAATATGCATCAAGTATGCAACAAAAAGTGATTTAAATGTGGCTTTACAGAAATTTTCACACAAATGTTCTTTCCAGTTTACTACTCTTTTTAATAAAGTTTCGTAACCACAGCAATCAATAAATTAGAGAGAAAAAAAAACAATTAGAAAAAAAACACAATCAGCAACAGCCACAACAAGGATTTCTTACAGTATACTAATAGTTATTTAATATTAAATAATATAAAATAATTCACTTGTGAAGATAGACCTTCAGATTTAAAGATTGGGAGCCAGTGGCGTAACTATATTGTGTTGAGCTACCGGGCACAAATTAAAAAGGTATAATATAATGGACTGAACAACAACATTCAATATACAGCAAATCTGTATTAAAATGTTTAATTAATAATTAGTGTTAGTAAAACTGATACTAGCTCTGTACAAGAAAAGAAAAAAAATACGAAAACTTTCCTAATCGACAGGATGAAATAGTTTGATACCCAGTACAAGCTTATTTGAAATCTCCGAAGAGCCGAGAAAGTTTGTTGGTTTTGATCATAGGCAGCGCCAAGATGCAATAGATGGGAAACGTACGTAGCGTCGGTCGATTTATGAAAGTCTGATGGCAATGTAGGAGAGCCAGTTCATAGGTTCAAAGACTGATTTCTACTGCCAAGAACCTTTTCTCTTGTTTATTAACGTACCGCGAATATCTCGTTACCACTAGCCCCCGTAAATACTGAGACATTAAAATCCGCAACAAAGCAAAGTTGGTCCTTTCTGAAACACATGCAGGTCTCTAATTTCGTCTACTGTCAGAAGAAATACACTCAGACACACCTCGCGAATTCCAAAGTTAATATTAAACTAGTAAACACTACGTAGAACTGGTTTTCACCTTCCAAAGGTTCTGTGATTCTGTTTTAATCTTAGTGAGCCAATCACACACTTCTCGTTGTTCGTTTCAGAAATGACCTAATGGACAATAGATGTTTTGTTAACCTCGATTTCGCGGTAGTTCCTGATTACAATTTATGATCACCGATGGTTACCTGAGCTCAGGGTGGCACATAAACACGAAACTATGCCTTGCTTAATGATCCTAGTAATACCCTCATCTGCATTTTTCCTATCTCGTTCCCGCCTCATTGATGTCTCTCAAATCTATAACTGCTTTCCCTGCGCTAACATTACTGCTTTATTTTTTCAAATAGGATAATGCATTTAGTTATCAAATATATATTGAATTTAGCCTGTCATATCCTCAACTATCCCGTATTTCTGAACGCCCCTTGTTTACTACTAAACGCCCCCAAGGGACCCCTTTTTTCCGTATCGCCCCCTTGGATCCTCCCAACGCCCTCAGGGGGGCGGTACCGCCCTCTTTTGGAACCACTGTTCTAGACTGTCTCAACTGAGATTCCTTCAGGCAGTAGGTACTGGGTGGCTGTCCCTCTAAACTTAAAGGGCGCTCGCACCACTAGGTCCTTCAGTTGGGCTGGTTATTTAGAGTGTACTCTTATGACAGGATATAACCTGAAATGTATTTGATTAACCACTATATTGTCTATCACTATCTCTCTATCACAGATGTAGGGGATGAGAGACAGTTTCAGACAGTGTGCAAGTAAACGCACAGGGTATAACAAATCAGTAATAACACAATAAAGTTCACTGTGAATACAATCTTTCTCCAAATCCCTAGTTAGAGCCACTTTCCCAAGATTCGCCTCCACACAATTATTAGGTCTTGTGGAAAATGCTAAGTAATATCTTAAACAATACAGTAATACAATTCCTTTTATCCTTTCCTTTGTTCCTGGTGTGTGGTCCATTCCTTCAAAAAATAATTCGTTAAATGCTTTTCTAAATTTACGAACACACCTTCCGCTTCCATTCTCAATTTATTTGAATATACACAGGCTGGTTTTGTCTCCAATAATTAACACAGTGGTTTATAACACAATTTCACACTACCTAACGCACAAGTTGATTAATTAATTAGAAATATATATATACATATTTAACTTCACGACAGTTATCATCATGTCACCTAGTACGATTTGTAAACACTATGCATAAGGGTGCAATTCCATTGGTCCGTCTATCATACACTGTGATAAGTGACACAGAAGCATCTGTTTAGTGGATCAAACCAGCGCCTTATCCATGGAAACTTATGTAAATTTGTGTATATATAATTATTGTAATTTATTTGATTTTATTTTTTTCAAATTGCATTACGGTTTTTGTTTTTTCCATTACGCTCTCTGTTACTTATTTGTGTGAGAAACCTTTTTTTCAGATGTTATATTAGCTAATCTTTTTTTTGATTTTTTTGTGTTTGTATTTATCACATTATTGTTAATATTACAATACTTTTAGTTCCTTACATTTTTAGCTTGTAGTACTTAGTTTATTTAAGTTAGTTTTTTTCTCCTATGTCATGCGGTAGTTTCTTGATTATCTTCGTGTCACATCATCGTTTAATGTTGCTTTTGTTACGTCAAGGAGTATGAGCAATTTTGTAATTTTTTTTTATCTAAAAGGGTGGATAGGGTGGTGAATCCAACGAATCTTTCTTCTTTGAGAAGGAATTTGCGTGGGATCGTCTTCTGTAGTTTTGCTGTATTAATTATTGTGTGGATTAGAGGTCAGTAATTGACCTTTGTGATTTGATTGTAGCCCTGCATAATTCTTCTTCTCTTCTTTGATTCTTAGCTGCCGACCGTCAAAGCAGTCAGTGGCCAACACGCCTAGTGGCGTCCTGTAGGGCAACAACAAATTGATTCCACTTTGCTCGGTTTGTGGCCATCCTTCGTAAAGTGCCCCAACTCTGGTTCATTCTTTACATCTCAGCCTCCACAGTCCTCCGCCAGGTTGCTTTTGGTCGGTCTCTCTTTCGCTTTCCTTCAGGGGTCCAAAGCATAGCTGTTCTTTTGATGGCATCGGGGTCTCTTCTGTAAGAGCGTCTTTTCGTATAATCGTAGAGCGCATCTCCGTCTTGTTTGTTTTGGTTTGGTTTTTGCCTTCTTGTCGCGAGGCGCGTTCCTGTCAACCTATTTGGTTATATCAGAGCGCATTTGTCATTCAAAAATTTGTGAACTCTGTTAACTGAAGCGATGTGTTGATAAATTCGTGTCCTGAAAAGGACTACTAGCATCTATCAGCTAGCATGAAAAAGCCCTGAAAAGGACTGCTAGCCAGGTCGTCGTTGATAGATACCAAGTCCTGAAAAGAGGACTAAGATTTTCCATCTGCTAACCTGAAGCCCTGACAAGGACGTGCCCTAAAAAAGGACTAACCAGCTACGCCAAAACTGCCCGTACTTCCCCAGTGTCTGAAAAAGAGCCTCTTTTTGCATAATCATAGTGAGCATGTCGACTTGCTTCGATCAGCATCTCCGACCTCCCAGAATCCTGGATTTATCTATTCATGTCTCTCTTGTACATATCTTTCAAACTTCATCTGTGTTTGCCTTTTTTTTTTATATTGTTGTTGAAGGAGGGTGTTATACTTACTGTTGTGTACAGTAAATCTTGCTAAATGTCATGAGACGTGGCTGGCTGTCAAACATTCTCACATTATGAAGCATAATCACGAAGCCTGAACTCACTGGATACAAACTAAACACGTGTAATCAGCCATGTTGTAGAAGCAGAGAACAGGAAGAGGAAATTAGCATAAGGGCAAGTAACTCTAGAAGGAAACAAAGTAACCATGGAGACATATATACAAACGACCCAATCAACATCCCCCCCTTCTTTATGAGTGAACAAAGTCATTCATCCAAGAGGGTTTCTTGCGATCTCTTTGAGGTCTCTTATTGCTAGATGGTAGGAGAGAATGTTTCTGTTCTTTGCCAGCTTTCCCAGGACTAGAAGTAACTGGGGTTGAAGAATTAACTTCTGGAGGATTGGAACTGTTCACTTCACTAGTGTTCTCCATGTCTGGCAAAACAACCAGTTGTTTGAACAGTATTTCTGCTGGATGATCAAACCTTGTCTTGGTATAACGAATTTCAATAGTGCCTCATACATCTGTATTGTTTTGAACAGTCTTTCTCATCATACCCTTAATGAGTTTCACAGCAGAGTCAGCTAATCCATTGGCTTTATGGTGACCTGGTGCTGATTTAACATGAAGTATTCCCCATCTAGCAGTAAATGATCTGAACTGTGCAGACGTAAACTGAGTACCTGAGTCAGAGACAACAACTTTGGGAACACCATAACGAGCAAAATGAGACTTCAATTTCCTGATGACTAACTGTGCTGTCATTGTAAGTAGAAAGTCTACTTCAATGAAGTTTGAAAAGTAGTCAATCAGAACTAAATAATATCGGCCTTCTATAATAAAGATGTCAGTGCCAACTTTCTCCCAGGGTAATAAACCTCTTGAGTGTTGGTTTAAAGGTTCTTTAGTATTCCTTGCCTTCGTTTCATGACATTCTGGACAACTGTCAGCTATCTGTCGAATCTCAGCTGTCATGCCGATCCAAAACAGACAACTTCTGGCCCGGCGCATCATGCTGTCAAATGCAAGATGAGCAGCGTGTAGCTTCTGTTTGATTTCAGGCCTCAGTGCTTTTGGGATACGAATACGCTCTCCTTTAAGTATTATGCCTTGTTCTGTTGTCAGAGTGTCACAAATGTCAAAATAAGGCATAAGCTCAGCTGGTACATCAGACTTTTTTGTAGGCCACCCATCCAAAATGGTCGACTTCAACCTCTGGAGCACGCTGTCTTTGAGAGTTTCAGCTTTAATCTTTTCCATCATAACATCTGGTATTTCAGGTAATCTTACAGGTACATCAGCTTCTGCATTGCTCTCTTTATCAGTTGAGAAATCCAAAGTGACATCATGAGTATGAACTCTGGACAGTGTGTCGGCTATAAGAAGATCGGAACCTCTGTACCCATTGGAATTCAAAGTCATATCGATGGCTGCGCATCAGTAAAATCTGCAGTCTTCGAGGAATTTGATTCAGAGGTTTCTTAACGATGGCTGCCAAAGGTTTATGGTCGTTGATGACTGTAACTTTCCTTCCATAAGTGTACTGGTCAAAGCGTTCCAAACCATATACAACAGCTAAGAGTTCCTTCTCAATTTGAGCCCAGCGTTGTTCAGTTTCAGTTAGAGCTCTTGAAGCAAATTCTATTGGATGACCATTTTGTAGGTTGACAGCCCCAAGTCCATGGCTGCTACTATCAACTTGAATACACAAAGATTCATCAGGATCATAGTATGCAAGTACTGGAGTAGAAGTAATCAACTTCTTGATTCTCTTGAAGGCTTGTTCACATTCAGCAGACCAGATAAAGGGGGTATCCTTACAGGTAAGTTCTCTTATTGAATGAAGAGCTTCTGAAAGATTGTTGAGAAACTTTGCTAGATACTGTATCATGCCGCAAAATCTGCGAACCTCATGACATTCCTTAGGAACGGGCATGTTTAGTATTGTCTCAACCTTTTTCTTGTTTGGTTCAACACCTCGAGCAGTAATAAGGTGACCCATGAAGGTAATTTCTTCTTTCTTCTCTTGAGCTTTAGCTTCATTCAGTTTAATGCCTTTCTCTTTACACCTATGTTTCAGTGCTTTAAGCTTCAGATCATGGTCCTTAATTGCTTGCTGTCTGTTTGATCCACAACCTGCAATAACTATGTCATCAGCAACATTGATGCAACCATGAAGACCTACAAGAGCTTGTGCTAGATGCCTCTTGAAAATTTCACTGCTTACATTCAAACCAAATGGTTATCTAGACCATCTGAACCTACCAAAAGGTGTAATCATTGTTGTAAGTTTACTAGATTTCTCATCAAGTTCGATATGCCAGAATGCTTCCTTGATATCCAGCTTTGTGAAAATCTTGGCATTAATGAGTTCAGGCAATACATCATCCAAAGTTGGTAATCTGTAATGCTCTCTCTGCAAAGCCTCATTCAGGGGTCTAGGATCAATGCATATTCTTAAAGAACCATCAGACTTTTCAACAACAGCCATTTGGTTAACCCATTCAGTCGGTTCCTCTACTGGTATTAATATACCTCTGTTCATTAGATTTTGAAGCTCTGATTTTACCTTGTTCTTAAGTGAAAATGGTATTTTTCTGCATGACAGTGCCTTTGGACGAATATTAGGATTAATATGCAACACAGCTTCACCCAGGACACCTAGATGGTTATCAGAGTTATGATCATTATCTGAACTATTAGTAGCCACCTTAGCAATAAATTTGTTTGTGTTGGCTGTCACAAACTGTAGATCCTGCAGTGTGTTGTTGCCCAGCAAACATGTGAATCTATTTTTCACAACAGTAAACCTTATATTGTGTTTTATCCCAGTCTTAGGATTCTCAGCAGTTAATAGAACTTCCTCCAGTGGAGTCATCTTAGTACCACTCCACATAACAAGCCTCTGTTTAATGGGTAACAATTATTCTTGCATCACAAAGCGTTGACAGATTGTATTCACATCAGCTGCTATGTCTAGCTAAAATTTTACCATTTTTCCATTGACAATGAGTTGTGCAGATGCATACGCTTCGCTAGACTTCACACAAGCAAGAAAAACTTTAGAACCTTCCACTGATTCTGTGGGAACAGTGTGAACTGTCTTGCATTTAACTTTGAAATGGTTTCTTCCCCCACAGTTTGAGCAAAACTTCCCCCATGCAGGACACTTTTTCTTAATCAACGGATGTTTCTGTCCGCAGTAATGACACTCCTTTCTAGGTTCAAAGTACCTACTGTCAGTGTTACTTTGACATGCTTTACCAGTATGCTGCCCAGTGTCTCTCTTGGGAGGTTTATAGTTGAGTGATTTTTTCTGTACCTGTTCAACCCTTGCTTCAGAAGGTTGTACTGTATTATTCATCTCTCTTATGTCTTTTCCAGTTTGCTCGAAGACTCTGCATATGTGAATGGCTTTCTTTAGATCGAGGTCAGCTTCTCTCAAGACCTTCTCTTGTAACCTTTTGTTGACAGTAAAGACAATTTTGTCTCTTATCATACGATCCTTGTCGTTAAAGTTGCATAAGTCTGCTCAAGTTCTCAGCTCAGTCAAAAAGGAATTAAAAGGCTCTTGAAGAGGTGTGTTCCACAATCTGAACATATGTAATATTCATTGCTTCGTGAGCTGCAATGGTCCTGGAGCAAATCGAGATTTTTATTAGGATTAGAGCGGTCTCCTTCCTCTGCAAGTTGATCAAAAACTTCAACGGCTTGAGGTCCAGCTCAGTGAAGGATGATGGCCGCCCGAACGGGATCAGGTTTCGAGGCAACTTCTGCTGCATCCATATATAGTTCTAACTGTCGTCTCCATTTACGAAATGTGTCTGGTTCGACGTTATTTATATCTAATCAGGGTGGTAACCGAAACATGGGCCGTTCTGCCATGACGAAATGTCTTATAATTGTATGCAAGCAATAACCTACCAACAGAAGAGTGAAACTTGGTTTTACCAGTTTATCGTCGTCACCTCAAGTCTATGACGTCAGCACACGTGTTACAAGATATTCAGCAGAATAGTTCGAATTCTGTAGAAATAAACACCGCTGCCACCATGTTGATATTTACTGTTGTGTATAGTAAATCTTGTTAAATGTAATGAGACGGCTGGCTGTCAAACATTCTCACATTATGAAGCATAATCACGAAGCCTGAACACACTGGATACACACTCAACAGAGGGGTAGGGTGGGATGGGGGGAGGGGTACGACGCAAGCTTGGGTTCAATATTAAGTTTAATCCAGTTGAGAGACATTTGGCACTTTCATGCAACACATATAGGATTTTTTATTACGGCAGTCACATTAATGAATGTTAGTTACCTCCCTTGGAGTGCTTGGCGGGTTACATATACAGACTCGGCAAGTATTGATTCCGTACGCATTAGCAAAAAAGAAAGGAAATGGGGGGCGAGGGGGGGGGGGGGGGGGGGGGGCGGGGGGGGGGCGGGGGGGGGGGGGGGGGGGGGGGGGGGGGGGGGGGGGGGGAGGGTGGGGGAGGGGGGGGGGGGGGGCGGGGGGGGGGGGAGGGGGGGGGGGGGAGGGGGGGGGGGGGGGGGGGGGGGCGGGGCGGGGGGGAATACAAAAGTCAGTTCCCACACATACAAGCACGTAAAGCCATTGACTTTTAACTAACTTTCTGCATTCGCTACACAACCAGACATTGACATTGGGAACTCTTATCAATGTTCCACTTCCACCACATTGTTATTTCCCTCATTCTTAAACGTTAAGATAC
This sequence comes from Oreohelix idahoensis, assembly GCA_024509875.1. Taxonomy (NCBI): domain Eukaryota; kingdom Metazoa; phylum Mollusca; class Gastropoda; order Stylommatophora; family Oreohelicidae; genus Oreohelix; species Oreohelix idahoensis. Next base: position 134,069 of record JAMPIV010006530.1, read on the forward strand.
ATTTATGCGTTTTATCTAAGGGACGTAATTTTTAATACAAGGGGAATAATATGTGCGAGAAAGCTAATCATAAAATTAAACAGTTACTTTACATAATTTTGTTCTTAACACTTTTGTAGCAAAGAAGTAAATTACAATATATTTCAAATTCCGAAATAAAATGTTTCTGTTGTTTGTTGCTATTATAGAAATATGCAGTTACATTTTATATGTGTTAAATAAATGCACGCTAGGCGCAATACACGTCAGTAAATATGTATAACACGTGTTTCTCTTAATGTAGAACGTGTCACAAATCATAGCATTGTATTTTTGACCGGCACAAAAGGCTGCCTAAACTAAAGTTGAGACGATGTGTTTGACAAGTCCACTCGTGAGCCCGAAAAAGACCATAAGTCCCTACCAACTTTCTCCACCACACACTATAACATGAGGTGACAAGAGGAGCTATCATTGCATAGTGACTTGAATGGGCATTAAAATATATCGAGTCCACCTCATATATAATAGTCTCTCAACCAACACCTTTAGTCTCATTATATGGCTCTGAAACATAGAGAACAACGAAGACGTTATAATCAGCAGTGGTTAAATCACATGTAATCATACGTTTCCATAAATCATAACCATTGACGAACCATAAATCATAACCCCTTGTCCCTATCCCTTATCATGTGGACAAGAAATAGCAGTGAAACAAAAGGTAAAGAAATGATAGACGTGGACACGACTGCGTCAAAACTTCTGAAAATGCTCTCTTGTGTGATCTCTTACACCTTCAGCCCTCCGCAGTATCCTTTCTTTTACTTCATTTTTCTCACTCATCGCTTTTATTTGGCATAAATCATGCTTTTTCATTCGTTATTTTCACTATTTTGCTTTATGCTGGACACAGCATGGGGAAAGACTCTAACACACCACTCCTTTATGACAGTATTTGCTACGGAAGTATGTGCTATAGGACTATCTTTATCTGGTTCACCACTTATCAGACGTATTTTCGTTCCGCCAGCTGAACTGTGGTATTATCATAACAATACACAGTCTTCAGACCGGTCCCCCGCTTATCTCTTTGAATCCGTCCGACCACCCGTGGAAACGTGTCCGTCAAACATTTGACCCCATTGGAAAGCGGCTGATTGTGTTGACAAAAGCTTGTATGAAATAAGACAAAACGGTCTGACCAGACATCTGTCTGGCGGCGAAACGCAGATAAAGGGGATACTTAAATAATCTGTCGGGATAGATATCTGGGAGGAAGTCATTACGCCAGAAAACACATGGTCACAATATTGTGATAGGCAGAGGTGCGTAGGAAGTCGTATGTAACGATTTGACATCATTGTTGTAAGAGGTCACGCGTGGATATTAAAATTAATATTTTAAATACGCGTGGGATGAATAATAATAAACTTCCCCACCCAAACAGTGTTAGATAGATTTAATTGGTTCGCCAGAATCTATAATGAATGTATTGGAACATTTGGCGGAAACACAGCTGGGATTTGAAAGTAAGGAGTGTGAGATATACTGCAGAAATCAGACACAGAACAGACAAACTGCATCGCAGCGTCAACTAAACACCTCCTACAGGCCAGGAGAAAGAGGATAGGACTTATCATTAGACAACTATAAGTACCAGATCGAATTTTGGGCAACTTTAGAATTAACAAGTAAACCCACAATTTGAATACAAGACTGGAAACTTGGGAATCTTATTACAAGGAGTCAGAAAGGAATTTTAACAAAAGTTTTCCCAGACATGATTCATAGAACACCAGCAGTCAGAGGAATTAACTCATATTTCCCAGACCCATTCACAAGAGGAATTATGCCAACAGTTGTGCCAGGAAGGATTCATAGAACACCAGCCGTCAGAAGGAATTAACTCATATTTCCCAGACCAAGTCATAGAGGAACTATACAAACAGTTTTCGCAGGCCAGGAATTTGCAGAACACCAGCCGTCAGAGGAATTAACTCATATTTCCAGACCTAAATGATTCGAACAGCATCTAACTAAAGGGCTGTGTGTCCGTTCTAAATCTGTGCCAGGAGAAGTGTGTATTCCCAAAATGTTGGGGTAAGTGTAAACAATTTATTTACTTATGTAAATTCTACAGGTTTCTTGCTAAGTGGTTATATTTAAGGCTGACAACCTCACCATACGAAAACAGTATTTGCATGAACCACTACTGCAAGAGCTGGTGATTGTTTCTGACTAGTCGTGCAGGAAACCCGACAGCAGAGCTACCCCAGACCTCAACGGTAGTAGCGACGAGTAATGAGTGATAATTACATCACATGTGCCTTAAGTGCAGCATATTATCTTGTGAGAAATATAAACCTTCTTAAGTGTAATTCAGGCAAATTCAGACACGATCACAGCGATTTTCCAAAAATGCCCAAGGCAGAAGAAATGAAAGATAACCTATAGGTTGTCGTGAAGCCCTTTTACCTTTCCGTTATTGCTGATATACTCTCCTTTATTCTTGCGTTTTTTATTACTCTGTGTATGCACTCGCTTATTCTTTTTTTACATTTTCTATTGCTCTTCTGGATGGCCGCATTATCCTGCTTGTTATTATTCGTATTTATGTTGACTGTCTTGGTACTGCTGTCTTCTTATCGTTTTCTTAAATCTCGTATTTCTCGTAATTCTTCTTGTTGCTTTCACCTTTCTTGTTTTGCTAATTTTTCTTTTTTTACTTCTGTCAATTTATCTTCATCTTCTTCAGTTTGGACGTTTTGATTTAAGACTTTTTGCCGCTTATCCCTTTTTCCTTTTGCTCTGGATCGTCTCTAAACATAATCACGTCGTCTCTAAACATAATCACAGGTCATCTCTAAACATAATCACGAGTCGTCTCTAAACATAATCACGTCATTCACAAGTCGTCTCTAAACATAATCACAAGTCGTCTCTAAACATAATCACAAGTCGTCTCTAAACATAATCACGAGTCGTCTCTAAACATAATCACGTCAATCACAAGCCGTCTCTAAACATAATCACAAGTCGTCTCTAAACATAATCACAAGTCCTGGCGATCTTATAATTATGCGTCTTATTTTAAACTAGGGATCATATTAGATCTGCCTTTGTTCTTGTCGGGTTTATGTTTTATTTGCTTTGCCCTGGCCTTTAGCTTTATTTATTTATGTAAGAGATGATGTCATTAACACAGTCATTATCCAAAAGTTTCATGTATGTTATAATGATACTAGAAAGAAACCCATCAAAGAAATCAGAACGAGCTATGGTGTGGTTTTTTTTTTTATGCTTCATGTCTCGAGGACGAACTCCGCCTAGGCCGGTCCCAAGCCTGCATGAAAAAAGGAGGAGGGCGGCCTGCATATCCGTAAAATGTTGTGAAAGTTGACTTATATCACACTTCCTGCTCACTCTTCCAAATGTCTTCCAAGATTGCGTTTATCTATAATTACCTGTCCCAAACAGTCGAATCGGAAGTGATTATGCAATCTTAAGCAAACACTTCATGCTCTCATCTACCTGCAGCCAATGTGGTATTAACTCGTTTAGTGATACAATTAATCTCTCAGGGATGGGCGATATCCTTGCCTGGACATACGAAGTGAAGTGTGACAAATAGAAACAAAGACTCTAGTACGGAGTTCTGTGCGGCGAAAATGAGAAATAATGGACAGGGGCGGGGGGTGGGGGGTGGGGAGGAAATAGGAAAATGGAAAAAAAATTGAACGGTCTGATTTCGTGACACGAGGGCACAAAGCATCGAGGGCTGTCACCTAAGGGGCGCATTCCCATGGTCAGTTATGACTAAAGGGGCTATTATAATCATTATATTATTATAATAAAACAAAAAATTGACAAAGCTCAAACGTAATTTACATATGTTGCTAAATGTGGCGAGTTTGACAATAACTGTTGATTTTTTTTTTTTTTTATAAACGAGACTGGTTTCCTTTTTAGTTCAAGGATAAACTGACATTGTACATGAATTTTAATATTTTTATTTTCTGCTCTACTTCTACGTTTATTCTTCATTTAATTGACATTTATTTGCAGTGGTGGTCTGTAGTTTTTGATGAATAGGAGAAGATTTGTGGGAAAGGGACACCCTGTATCAGGCGCCATGAACGTATAACAGTTTTCAGATCACCAGAGCTGATTGATCACAGAAGGTAAAGGCTGGAGATCATAAAACACTTGAGATATATCATGTGAGAGACGGTATTTGAATGATGACCTCATCAAAAATATAAACCTTGAAGTTTAGAATTCCACATTCATTTATCTTCTTCTCTGCCTTACAGCCTTATGTCCCAGCTGTTACAACGCGTATCAAGTTTTCTTCACCTTTTTGTGTATATATTTTAAGTTTGCACTTCACTGACTGTATATTATTGTAACTTCGTGTTCATAGTTTTCTGAATACATTAGATAGAGATTGGAATATTACTCGAGTTTGTTATTACTTTAAGGTGTTCAAAGATGAACCACGTACCATTTATAGTGTTCTAACCTTAGACGTACGAGTCAATATTTAGAGTTTGCTCCTTCCAAATGTATTTTGCGCCTGTCTCTATTTTTGTGTGTCTGCCTCTGTTTCTGTATATCTGCCTCTATTTTTTTTATTATCTGCCTCTATTTTTATGTCTGCCACTGTTTTTTTTTCTTGCATCTATTTTTTTGGATCTACAAGTTTTGTTTTTTTAGTCTGCCTCTATTTTGGGTCAGTTTCTAATTTAGGAGTTGCCTTTATTTTTAGTGTCTGTCTCTAGTTTATTTGAGTCAGTCTCTATTTTTGTGTATGCCTCTGTTTCTTAATATCTGCCTCTGTTTCTTTATATCTGCCTCTGTTTCTTTATATCTGCCTGTTTCTTGATTTCTGCTTCTATTTTAGAGTCTGCCTCTCTTTTTTTGTGTGTCTACCTCTATATTTTGGGTCTGGTTCTATTTTACTGTATAACTTCATCAGACTTAACGGTCTTTTATATTTTAACATACGCCCTAATATAACTGACTAGGTTGAACGAAGCACACTACGCCAAATTTTATTTTTAAAAATGAAACGAATGCCCAACAACGCTGTTAACTCGCTTCCAGACTATGTGGACTCTAGTCACCAACTCTCCTTTTAAAGCAGTAGATAATTGATAGAATTGATATTACTTGAACAACTTTACACAAAACTTGACCATGATAACGTCTAGAGACAAGGCGTTAGGATTTATGGTTAGTCTATAACGCGACGCGCTAAAGACGACTTATCAATGGAAACGCATGGTTACGTGCGATTCAACCACTGCTGATTATAACGTCTTCGTTGTTCTCTATGTTTCAGAGCCATACAATGAGACTAAATGTGTGGGTTGAGAGACTATTATATATGAGGTGGACTCGATATATTTTAATGCCCATTCTTTTTCCTCGTTCGTCCTGAAAAGGACGGTGGTTGCGTTGTGTCTGTTTTCGCCTAAGCTGTGATATCTGCACCGTTCGGTCGACACATCCGACTTCTGCTAGGCATTTTTTAGGACCGGGTTTGCCTTCCCATTGCGACCCACACTCGCTCAGCCAGACTGCACTGCTGCAGACTGTTTCCAGGACCACCACGTGGAGGTGGAGTGCGGTCTTGACCAGCTCTGGTTCGCTGGTCCTGACGCAGGCAGTCAAGCTATGAGTCGCCAACTGCGTTCTCTATTGCTGCGTCTTTGGGTCCCTAATGCCCATTCAAGTCACTATGCAATAAAAGCTCCTCTTATCACCTCATGTTATAATGTTTAATGGAAAAGATTGGTAGGGACTTTTGGTCATTTTCGGGCTCACAAGGAAACTATTCAATTACATCGTCTCGACTTTATTTTAGGCAGCACTTTGTGCCGGTCAAAAATGGATAATTACAATTAACAAGTAAGTAAACGTTTAGAAAAACTCGTGTTATACATATTTACTGACGTGTATTGAGCCTAGCGTGCATTTATTTATCCCATATAAAATATAACTGCATATTTCTATAACAGCAACAAACAATAGAAACATTTTCTTCGGAATTTAAATTATATTGCAAATTTTGTGTTTGCTACAAAAGTGTTACAAACAAAATTATATAAACTAACTATTTAATTTGTTTAAAGTTATAACTTGCTTTCCTGCACATATTACCCCCCTTGTATTAAAAATTACGTCCCTTAGATAAAACGCATAAATGTATCTTAACGTTCAAGTATGAGGAAAATAACAATGCAATGGTAGTGGAACATTGATAAGAGTTTCCAATGTCAATGTCTGGCTGTGTAGCGAATACAGAAAGTTAGTTAAAAGTCAGTGTCTTTACGTGCTTGTTGTATATGTAGGAACTGACTTTTGTCCCCGCTCAGCACCCCAACTTTCTTTCTTTTTCTCCAATGCGTATGGAATCAATACTTGCCGAGTTTGTATATGTAACCCGCCAAGCACTCTAAGTGAGGTAACTAAGAATCATTAATGTGACTGCAATGATAAAAATAAAATAGCCTATATGTGTTGCATGAAAGTGCTAAATGTCTCTCAACTGGATTAAACTTAATATTGAACCCAAGCTTGCGCCCCCCCCCCCCCTTTCCAACCCCAATTTTTAAAAAAAGGCAAACACAGATGAAGTTTGAAAGATGTGTGCAAGAGAGACATGAATAGATAAATACAGGATTCTGGGAGGACAGAGATGCTAATCGCAGCAAGTCGAGATGCTCCCTACGATTATGCGAAAACAGACTCTTACAACACCCTGTGGAAATAGCCATTTTATAGATGTGGCGTTCTCCACTTGCTCTTAGGTTTAATGATTTAATTCATGGAAGAGTAAAACATATTTGCGGTAGGCAAGTGATCATACAAGAGTTCTTAAACTTGCTACATAAACATCCGCACAAGAATTGAAGAAACGTCCAGCTTATGCACATCACGAACATGTTTATTATGGATAAAACGTATGCTCCAGTGAAGTATTACTTGTAAGACCTCTTCCACTACACATAACTCCCATGGCATAGGGTAAACACAGATTCTGGCATATAACAGTCTGTCAGTAAATGTCGAGATCCAGTCCTGTAATCAGCTGTATCTCTATGAACATACGAATATATAAGAACCGGGAACATCGTCCGTCTTCAGTCTTTAAACATCACTATATCATTTCTATTCACTCCTCTACCTATCCTGTGAATGAATCAGGCACTCTGTCATTCCAGGATGAACAGACTTACTTCAGAACATATCTATCAAACACACCGACATCTGAAATATCTCCGAGCAATTCACACAGCCTCCTCACTGTTCCACGACACATCCACTAATGCCCCCTGAACCCTTCGCTATCATTCGCCCACCTTTTGACCTCTCTTGCATACTGATTAGTGACGTCGTCTCTGCCGCAATGCGACGGACGGTAATAAAAACTTGTGGACGAAGCTATTTAAAAGCTAGATATAAGAACATAAATAACTGCATATAATATGTACGTCACATCTTCCCCCCTCCCCTGTCTGAGGAGAAAAATGAAATTTTTCTACTTCAGGGGTAGGTAAACAAAATATAAAATGAGGTTCCAGTGCCAAGTAGAGAGTTCAAATATAATACGAGCGGAGACCAGGAAGTACTCCAACCCCTGTATCTTTCATGAGAAAGCCAAATTTAACACAACGTGAGGACATTGATATGAAAATATCAAAGCCTAAGTCTTACTCAAGTCGAGACAATATGACACATAAGAAGTAGATGACCTGCCTTCCAGTAACTAAGACTACGTGTTATATGAACTCATCCATACCTGTCAATCATTTTCACTCTAATGTCACATACTTTTGGTCTAAGTCCTGTCAGGTTATAGACTTAGTGAATATTGTCACTTAATACAATTGCAAAGTAATTATGCTATAGATGACCATTAAGTAATTATAATATATATGAATGTTGTAAGACACATGCAATGAAGTACATGATGTAATACCTTCATGATAAGAGAATAATGTTTTCAGTTTTTCTACTTTTTTTCTCATTCTTATTATGTTTTGTTTTCTTCTCTCACATGAGTCTTTATTCAGAATCTCAATGGATGATATACCATGATGATTAAGACAAGCATAATAAGTCCCCACGACCCCGTGTAGTTTGGTAAAAGTAGTTAATGTCAATGCAAACAAGACATGCTCATTTGGTATAAGACTTCAGTAGATGCAAGAAGTTTAGTAAAGCAGAGTACAGGGACAATGCATAGAGATACTCCTTCTTAAACCCTGTGTGTCCATTAATCAAAGTCTAAGCACAAAGGTAGTAATAAAAATTAATGTGTTCAAAAAAGAAGAATATATTAGGTAAATATAACTATTAAGTTTGTTGAGCACAAAAATTGTGAGTGTTCATAAATCCATGAAGATAATTCAAGTTCACGATTCATGTCCATGGGTTATCTAATAAAAGGTAATAAATTATCCCTGAATAGTTTCTTTGGTTCACAAAGTATACTGAGATGTACCTGAATCCTGAGTATGATTGATGTCCCATGTAGAAAAAGTTATACACTAGGTAGTTTCCCCTGAATATCCATCACCGATAAAGTTTCATACCAACACATAATGCAAGTATCCATGCATACTAGTTGCTGTAAACAAAGTCCTTGAACTATGCGAATAACAGTCTCATGGAATAAACATAAAGATAGTCAAATGTGGCAAATATAAGTGTACCTGTAGATTGTCGAAGACAACTAACTTGAATATGACAGATTCTCAGATTTTCTCCATCTGGGGTAATTCCGTGATGTATCAAACCAGTACTAGACTAGATGGTTGTACAGCGTGACAGGACGTCTGCAAGATTGTTCTCAGAGCCCTTGATCGCCCGGATGGTGTAAGAGTATGGCTGTAGACTTAGGGCATATCTAGCTGTTCGTTGGTTTGAAAAATTAGCTTTTTGTAGATAAGCTAGCGCCCTCTGGTCTGTTTCGATGACAAATGGTGCCCCAATCAAGTATTTTTGTAGTTTGGAAACACTCCATGATATTGCTAGGAGCTCTCTTTCCAGAATGGGGTATTTTGCTTCTGTTGAAGAAAACTTGCGACTCACATACAATACTGGATGCAAAACATTGTTGTGGAGCCGCATCAAAGACGCTCCTATCGCATATTGAGATGCATCACACCTGAGAGTAAAGGAGATAAATGGGTTAGGCAGTTTCAATATTGGTGCCTTTGAAAATGAAAATTTAATACGGTTTAATACATCTTGGCATGGCTGTGTCCAGACTATTTTGTTAGGACATCCTTTTTTCAGCAAAGATGACAAAATGGAAGTTATTTCCGAGAAACGAGGAATGAATTTCCTGTAAAAGTTGATTAGACCTAACAAACTCATGACTTGTTTTTTTGTTTTAGGAACCTCAAGATTAAGAATTTTTGAGACAGTGTCATCATCTGTTTTCAAGAATCCTTGAGAAATTCTATGTCCCAGAAAAGAAATTTCTTTATAGCCGATCTGGACTTTTACAGGTCTAGCTGTGAGGTGGTGACTGCGTAGAATGTCCAATAAGGATTGAAGACCTTAGATATGGTACTGCCAAGAATTGTGGAAGAGACAGATATCGTCGATATATGTTATGTAATCAGGCCGACCAGCAAATAGGAATCTCATCATCAGGACAAACGTTGCCGGTGCGTTCACTAGCCCAAAACACATATGAGCCCACTGATATAATCCATTAGGAGTGGCAAAGGCAGTGTAAGGCTTAGATCTATCTGTTAAGGGAATCTGCCAGTAGCCTTTTGAAAGATCAAGTTTACTGAAATATGTGGCATCAGACATCTTTTCCAGTAAGGAATCAAGAACAGGCATAGGTTCTGCATCAGTAGAAGTTATACCGTTAAGACGACGGAAGTCTATACAGATTCTAATGGACTTATATTTTTTCCTAACAATCACTACAGGAAATGAGTAAGGTGATTGAGATGGTTCTATAATACCCATTTTAAGCATGTTATCAATTTCCTTATCCACTTGAGTCTGAAAATGAATTGGTATGGGATGGCTTTATCCGGATAGGTGTTTGATCTTGAAGTAGAATGTCATGAGCGATGACATCAATACTACCTGGGATCTCAGTCAACACATCCTGATAGGATTGTAACAGAGTATAAATTTGAGTGTGTTGGTCGATTGATAGATCTGGAGATATAGAAACGTCCCTCCAAGTCTCTGATGCTTGAAGCGGAACAAATGATAATGGCAGAGAGACATCTTTGAATTAAGACTCCTCATCATGAATTACAGCAAGTGAGGAATAGTTTGAGTCAGACGCATCAATGGCCTCGAAAATTGGTTGAAGATTACCAGGTCGAAAATGGAATTTTTGGAGCATGTTGATGTGAAATGTTCTATGTTGACCCTTAATATCCACAATATAATCAACATCAGTTAACTGTGAAACCACTTTATACGGTCCTCTCCATGCAATTAATAGTTTATTCTCTTTTGTAGGGAGAAGCACATATGCTTCATCCCCAGGCCACAATAAGCGTAATTTTCTCTTCTCATTAGTGAATAGTCTGGTTTTTTCTTTTGCTCTCTCAGAAGCATCCACTGCTATCAGTCTTGCTTCCACAATCTTTTTTCGTAGATTTACAACATATTCACAAGAGGATTGAACCTCCTCTGACAACTCGGAGCCCACGAGAAGCTGTTTTAAGATCGACATGGGACCTCTAGGCTTTGCCCCCAAAATTAATTCAAATGGCGAAAACCCAGTTTGTTCGTTTGTGATTTCCCGATAGGCGAACAAAACAGCTGGTAAAATTCTGTCCCAGTCCTGTGGACATTGTGAGGTAACCTTACCCAACATCTGTTTGAGTGTCTTATTGAATCGTTCTACTGTGCCGTTACCTTCTGGGTGATAGGCACTGCTTAGAGACCTCTCAATTTGAAAATCCTTCATAACCTGTGCCATAACTTCTGATGTCAATTGTCTACCTCTGTCTGATAGTATTTCCTCCGGAAACCCCAATCTACTGAAAATGATCATGAGTGCATCAGCAACATCTCTAGTTGTGATGTTCTTAAGTGGTATCGCTTCAGGCCACCGTGTGCACATGTCAATGCACGTAAGAATGAATCTGTGGCCTCTTGCTGATACTACTGGTAATGGTCCTATGATGTCAATTGCCATCTTAGCGAATGGTCTGTTAGAGATATCAAAGGCCTGTATAGGTGCTTTGTGATATGCACCTTTCACAGCCACGCTTTGGCACGTCTTGCAAGTTCTACAAAATGTTTTCACATCTTTGGTGACCCCAGGCCAGAAAAAATTGGACAGCACTCTTTGTTTAGTACGGGCTATCCCCAAATGGCCTGCACAGTTGACATCATGGGCATGTTGCAAAATAAAAGGTCTAAAATTAGTTGGCACAATGATCTGTTTTTTCTCAGAATTAGCATCATTAAAATTTCTAATTAGAATACCATTTTTGATGGTGTACCAGTGAATCGCCCTCTCGTTGTACACAACATCATCTTTTCTAGCAACCTTGAAAAATTTTTTCAATGAGTCATCATTATGTTGCATAGTAATGAATGACTCTTTACTGACAAGTGAAACTTGTAAATTGTCATCATCCTCATTCCCTGATGCCGTACTATCATTGGCCTCTGCCTGAGCCTGTGCCCGTGTAGTAACTGCATTAGCAGTCACTAAATGCTGGTTTTCCCATTTTTTAATATCATCATCTGAGCACTCCTTCAGCCCAGGGAGGTTCCCCAGAATCAACTCGCGGACTGGATTTTCCAACATACAAGCAAGAACATTCCCTGTGAAGTAAGGTGTGTCTATGTAAACAAAGGCAGTTTGATAATATTCAACTGTGCCCCCGAAGGTAACACATTTCACCTGTTTACCTGTGCAACATGAGTTATCAACCAGAGATTGTCGCACCCCTACGGTAGTGCATCCCGTATCCCTGAGGACGGAAACAAGTCTATGATTAACAAATCCCCTGCAAAATTTAAGTGAACCTTTTCCTTCATGAGAAGCAAGTACTGGTAGAGGGTGACCACAAATTAATCTGGATACTTCATCTGTTTGAAAAAGAGTGTTGCAAGCAGAGCAATTTGCTATATGCGACGTGGTCTCATACCCTTGATTCCGAGCAACTGACTGGTTGTTTTGTTCAACAGCAGCATTAGCCCTATGTGGGGGTCGAGAGCCTCTGTAGTGCTGATTATTCCAGTTGTTCTGGTAATTACAATCATTATTATAATTTGATCTTCCTCTGTTAGAATAGGAATTCAGAGTTCTGGTCCAGCCTCTGTTTGGTCCATTAAATTGTTGTTGAGGCATATTTCCCTGGTTATGTGGTCGAAATTGTCTGTACGCAAAGTTATACCGACCCCTGAAAGTTCCGGCATTCCGGCTAAAATTTCGTCCCCAGCGTGAAGCATTATCAGGTGGTCCCTGTTTTTGATTTCTTGTATATATAGCCTTTGCTGAGGCAACTGGTAATGCCTCCTTGATGTTTGAGTTGCTTATATTCCTCCCAGGATGTGCGGTCCTGAAACGTCGCCCCAAAATCTCCATTTCAGCAATGGTTTGGGGATCCCTCTCTTGGAGATAGGACAAAAATTCTGGACTGACTGAAGAGAGAACCTTATCTATTAGTATGAGATCCATAAGCGACTCAAAAGTATGGTCGTTTTGTGACAGTTCAATCCATTTCTGAAAAGTAAGCTTGATAGATGCAATGTATTCTGCGAAGTCCTTGGACGAGTCAGGCAATAGAGTTTTGAATTTTAATCTATAACCGTGAGTATCCAGCTGGAATTTTTTCAATAATAATGCCTTTATAGAATCATAGTCACTTCTAGAGGCATCATCCAACGTGCAGATAGCTGTAAGAGCTTCACCTGAAAATAATGACATTAATTTACTAGGCCATTCAGATTTGTCCAGTTTATGTTCCTGACAAATTGTCTGAAACCTATTCAAGTAACACGATATGTCATCGGATGGATGAAATTTAGGTAAATGAACCTTAAAAGGACACCCATGATCCCTTTTTGTTGTGCCCTGATTAGTGTTCTCCCCCGGTTTGTTCTCATTCTCAAGTTTAAGCTTTTGAAGCTGAATTTCAGCCATTTTTTGCTCATGTTCAAACTGTGCTAGCTTTTGTTCTTTTTCATCTTGCCTCCTGTTCTCCGCTAATTCTTGCTCTAATTTTTTCTCAGCTGGTTCTCTGTCTTCTCGCCTTCTCATCTCAGCTAATTCTTGTTCTAATATTTTCTCTTCCTTAGCCACCTGCTCTAACGCAAACTCTTTCAAGGCCTTCGCTTGAATCCCAAGTCTTTCACCCACGGTGACAAAAATGTTCTAGGCGAGACATGTTGAGATACCCTGATATAATCAATCAGGTACACAAATAACAACTCTTAATTAAAATTATATGACTTTTCAACAAATTGCCTTATACTCAATATCAGAACTGAACATTTTTGCACTATTTCCAAAGGATACAGTAATATATTTCCAAAGGAGCAACCAAGACAATACAATTTAAGATATATATATATATAAATAGACAACAGAGCAAGCATAACAAGGGCAATATTAAGGTATAAAGAAAGATAAGGTATAACAGTTTTAACAGGTAATGAAAAAAAAACGTGATCAGTAGAAGATCCACCATTTAATACATGAATCAACTGAATTGATGGTCAGATTCGATAAACAAAGCACGACCACTAAAGACGAAAAATTACAATAATAAACAGAATATGACAAAGACCAACATTAAAACAAGTCCGAAAATAATAAAGAAGAAAAAAAATTAATAATAATTGTAATGATCTAACAGATTATGATCACCACACAGTACCTATAGACAATTTGTGTGTGCCCGCTTTACGGCGAGATGTATCACACAAAAAGACAGCCGAGCCAACCTTACCCGCTTATACAAGAATTCCATATATTAATACATTAAAAAAGGAAAACAAACATCAGAGCTGATGGAGATCCAACCAAAATATTCATGAACACAGACCGAAAGATGTAAAAAAATCGCCCTTATCTTGTATGAAAATAAAACAGTCTCCTTCCTGGCCTGAGATATGGTGCTACAAAAATGGATGTGCCGCTCTGAAGCACTCCACAACAATGTAAAACGATTCGTCACTAGGCCTTCCCTAAACTCCGGTCTGACAGGACTCCATTTTGAATGTTATTGTAGACTCGCAGAAGTTACTTACTTACTTAGTCGTTCCCCTTCTACCGTGAGGTGTAGAGGTTTGGAAAAGAGAGCGCCAGACTATTCTATCGGCTGTCTTCCTCCTGGCCTGGTTCCATTCTAGTCCTCGGTCCTTCAAAGATTGTCTAATGTCCTCCCAGCGGACTCTGGGTCGTCCTCGGGGTCTGGATCCTTGGCTCTTTGTTTCCCATGCTTGTCGTGGTAGCCGATCTTCTCCCATTCTGCAGACATAGCCAAACCATCTTAGTTGGGACTGTTCTACTTGGGTCTGTAGGGGGTGGCATTTTAGGCCTTGACGTATCGTCTGGTTGCGTACCATGTCTCTTCTTGTTACTTCAACCACCTTCCTCAGATACCTCATTTCTGAGGTTTGGATCTGGCTTTTATGGGTTGTAGTCATTGCCCATGACTCGCATCCATATGTCAAGACTGGGACATAGGTGGAGCGGTATATAGCCATCTTCGTTTTCTTACCAACCTCTCTCTTGCTGAGGAATCCTCGATTTATGGCCTGAAAAAGTCTCTCAGCTGCTGCTTTTCGAGTGGCCAACTCTTCTTTGATGCCTCCCTTTCGGTCTATAATAGCTCCGAGGTATTTAAAGTGGTCGACCTGCTCCAGGACCTGTTCTCCCAGCTTAATCTGATGTCTTCTTTCTTCTCGTGGTATCACCATGGATTTTGTTTTAGAGCTGCTTATGACTATCCCTCTCTTCTCCAGCTCTTCCTTCCAGACTTGCAGGTTGGATTGGAGATGTGCCTCTGATTTAGCAATCAGGGCAACATCATCAGCAAATGCCAGCTCTGAAATATAGACCTGTCTCATCTTCCAGTACCCCACTGAATACTTTCTTGTTCTCTCCTTACATGCCTTGATGACATCGTCCATAAGGAATATGAAGAGGTAAGGTGATAGGATATCACCTTGTCTTACACCAGTGGTGGTCCTGAACTCTTCTGACTTATGGTTTGCTGTCCTCACATAATTTCTGCAAGACTTGTAGAAGCTCTGTATAGCATGAATCAGAGGAGCTGGAATATTCTTCCTTGCCAAACAGTCCCAAAGTTTGCTCCAACGGACCCTGTCAAACGCCTTTTCCAGATCTATGAAACAAAGATGGATCTCACTCTTATACTCAAGGGCCTTTTCACTCAGCTGTCTGAGTGTGAAGATTAGGTCTTAAGTACTTCGGTTTGCTCGGAATCCGCACTGGACCTCATCCAATTGTGGCTCAGCTAGGCGTCGGAGTCTCTGCTCTAGGATTCTAGAGTAGATTTTTCCAGGGACACTGAGAAGGGATATGCCTCTATGGTTTCCACACTGTCGATTGTCACCCTTTTTGAAAATTGGTGTTATGATGGCAATCTCCCAATCCTTTGGTGTGGTCTTGTTGCACCATGCTGCCTTTAGGACCCTTAAGAGTAGCAGGTCGCCTGATGCTCCCATGTACTTAACCATTTCTGGTGTTATACCATCATGCCCTGCTGCTTTGCCCATCTTGATTTTCTCCAGTGCTGCCTTCAGTTCTTCCATCTTTATGTCATCTTCATCACCATTGGTTTCCTCTTCTGTGCTAGTGGTTTTCATTTCTGATGTTTGACCTTGCTCACCATCAAGGAGTTCTGAGAAATATTCTTTCCATCTTTCCATTACTTCCTTCGGGGCAGTAAGCAATTTGCCTTGCTTGTCCTTTATAAATTTGAGAGGGCATTGTTTTTCCTTCCTCATGTTCTTTAGTGTCTTATAGAACAATTTCTGGTTTTCTTGTGCATCTTTTTCTAGCTTTTCTCCAAATTCTTCCCAGGACTTCTGTTTTGCTGCTAGCACTTTGTTCTTTACTTCTGTTCTGAGTGTCACATATTCTCTATATTTTTTCCATTTGTCCTGTTGTGTTTTTAGCTCCTAAGTATTGTTTCCATGCCATTTTCTTCTCTCTTATTTTCTCTTTGACTTCCTCTGTCCACCAAGGTGTCCTCTTTCTCTGGTTCCCAAGTCGGACTTCACCACATGCTTCTGCAGCAGCTGTCTTTATGATATCCTTGAATTTAATCCAGAGGGTTTCCAAGTCATCAGGTTGTTCTTCTGTGTTGCTCACCGCTGCAGCAATAAGCCCCTGATATCTGGTCTTAATTTCTGGCTCTCTCAGCTTGTAGGTCCTAATGCTCATTTCTCCTGCTCGTTTACTTGGTTTCTTGCGTGATGTTGAGCAGTTCCTAGGCTGAGCAACTCTTTCAGTTGTTCGTTTGATTGTTAGCAGGTAGTGATCACTTTCAATCTCTGGCCCTTTCCAGACTCTTGCATCTCGGACATATTTGAATGAGCTCCTCCTAACAATGGCATAGTCGATCACTGACTTCTCATTCTTTGTTGGTTCACATCTAGTGTATGCATGTATGCGCTTATGGGGGAACTTTGTGTTTGTAATGATCAGATTCTGCTCACTGCAGAATCTAAGGAGTCGCTTTCCATTGTCGAAACAATGCGTCGAAACTGTGTGCTACCCGAACGATTCGATGCGCAGCCTTCTTGCGGTGTCGATACAGTGTCACATCCTGTCTGTTTTGCAGAGACACACTGTCTCACGCAGATTCGTCACATAGCCTGCTTCGAACAGCAGTTTCAGTTCCCGTCTGCTTCGCTGTTTTGCAAAGAGGCACACTGTATCATTGTCTCACCTTCGTGGGCCTTGTAAAAATGTGTCGAGCGTGCGGTACATTAGGCGTTCATAGAAAGTATGGAAAATCAAACAAGTCATAATTTTTTTTTTAAAATAATTCCTCAGGACTGAAAGAGGCTTACTACTATTAGGTGTCTGCTCGGTTTGAGTTGAATCATTGTCGCTGACTGTACCTATTCTAGTTTTATATAATGTGTCATTATTACTGTTATTATTATTATTTTTTTCACTTTTACTGCAGCTGTCAGCATGTTCCCCTTGCATATCATCATAATGAAAACGACTGTGTAAAATTCTTAACAGTGGTCACACGAAATACCATAGATTTGTACTAACGAGAATAAGTAAATCTGCATTCTAGGGTGTCACGACTCATGTCTCATTGTTTCAGTTAATTTACTTGTAGTCTGCTGTTTCGAAACAGTTCCATAGTTCTATTTCACCCAAGCGCTCATTATACGCATGTTACGGTACTCTTGATTCCTGACTTCAGGCGCTCTCGTAAGAAAACGTGTTTTGTTTATACATAAAATAGTGTTTAAAACTTGTGTTCAACCTCATTTAATCTTCATTTATGGCGGGGAGAAGCCCTGTTTGGGATTATTTTGTAAAGATCAAAGACAACAAAGTAACATGTAACGTGTGTTCTGGTATTTTATCATTCAAGGGTTCGTCAACTTCAAGTATGACTAGGCACTAGAGATGGCTACTGCTTCGATGCTTCGAAACAGCGAGCGATTCGACACTTCCTGCTTGTTTGTTTCGTCTGCCTCGCTGTTTTGCAGCGACACACTGTCTGAGCCTATGTACAATTTGAATCAACCGTTCGGAACATTAGTATGGAATATCAAACATGTCATATTTTTCAGGGATGTGTTATGATGACTTGATTTTACAAGTGATATTATTTTTGCTGAGAAGTTATAGACACTGGAAATTGTGTCAGTGCTGCTGAGTTGTCAATGTTTTAGGCGCTATGTTAAAGTTGAAAGTGTCCGTGTGTTCGTATAAATGTAATGGACACTTTATTAGCTCTGATGATATCTTGTGTACTCGGTGTGGATTTGAATCATTGTCTACCAAAACTAGCTTACTCTAGTTTGATATCATGTGTTATTATTACTGGTCGTTTTATTGTTGTTTTTTATTATTTTGCCCCATTAAAACTGCAGCTATCATCATATCTACGTTTTATTTCATCATAATGAAGACTTGTGTAAAAATATTGAATTGTGGTCACACGAAACGCCATAGATTTTCACACACGACAGTAAAAACAGAGGAAATTGTCTCACACAGTTTATGTATACCCGCCTCGGTACTGTCTATAAGAGACTTCTTTCTCCCCGATACGGGCAAAAGAGCCGCTGTTCCGGTGTGTCGACACACTGTTTCGACACAGTTTAACCCACTGTTTCGAATGTCTCGACACAGCTAAGTGTGTCCATTTGCCCACCGTATCTTCTCCATATCTTCCGATAACTCCACCCCATCTAGCATGGTCATTTCCAACTCTGGCATTAAAATCTCCGAGCATGATAACTTCATCTAGGCAGTCATCCACTGTCCTTTGAAGCAGCTCAAAGAATTCCTCCTTGACCTCTGCTCTCTCATCCTCATTTGGCCCATACACTATGACCAGGTTGACTATGGTTTCTCCTTCTTTTAGTTTCACAACCATAATGCGCTCTGAGACAAAGTTCCACCCCTTGATACTATCTTTTGATTTTGGGCCACAATGCAACCCACACCCCCTTTAGCTCTTTCGGATATGGGTACACCACTGTAGAGCAGCGTGTTGCCATTGAGATCCATGACTCCTTGTCCTTTTTTCTTTGTTTCCGTTATAGCCAGGATTTCTAGTTTTGCTTTCCTCATCCCTTCCACCAGCTCCTCTTCCTTCCCATATATACTTCTTGTGTTCCATGTTCCATAAGTCGTAGTCCGTTTGTGGTGAAGTGGGATGTTATAAATATGTATAGGGGACTTAGTGTACTGACTGAGATCAGCTGTGAAGGTATATATATCTAATAAGAGTAGTGTATGATATATAACCTTACTTGCTGCCACATATGTATACCTCAGTCAGAATTATTCTGGAATAGTGTGATGACTACGTTGTATGTCTAGGGTATGTGTATGATGAAGTGTAAGTCATAACAACAACAGACAGATAAACAATTTAATTTATTCCACCACACTTGACAACACTGTGACACTCACATACATATAACACTCTAAAGGATATCTTAAAGGAGTCACTGATAACTTTTCAAATAACAATATGTATTCATTGCTGTTATGAATGAATATGTGTCCTGATTCAAATACAAAGGGAACCAGGAATCACAATCAATTTTACTTACAAGTTATATGTACATAATTTATCAATATGAATATTGTAATGACATATATTATTAAAAGTATCCTATGTGTGTCAGTTGTGTAGTAGTAATATGAGGTAATACTGGTTTTGTTTTGTTCAAGCTCTGTTGGTATTTGTCATCATGACTTCAATAGTTTGTCTTTATTGGAACTAGTATTGGAGATGTTCTCAGTTCCTGATATTAAAACAATTTAATTCCCCTCTTAAGTTTATGTTACAATGTTATTTAAGATGGGGGTACATAATTTTGAGCTCAGCTGGCCACATCAGCTTATCTTGCGTGATGGCGGCAGGAAAAGACTCCTCTGCTCGATTTCTCCCCTGGGCTCTGGAGACACCTCACTGATAGCTAAATGGACCAAGGAGTATGCTGTCCGACTCTGGATTCAGCAAAGCTCTGACCAGGTGCTGCTTAATACCATCAAGACCACGGTCCCTGAAAACAAGAAGGATGTACCTTCTACTTCATAACTAATTGATACTCTAGTTCTACACTGAGCACAATACATCACAAACATTGAGTTCAGAGCGTTAGGCCAACTGTCAGCTTCATCTGAAATACTTTATACCAGTATTAACCTCCTTAATGGTTACTACGTCTCTGCACTTCCAGCATTATTTCTGTCTAATCAATAATCTAGGTGTCAGTGTACTGTTTGGCCATTCCATGCAGTTTTACTTTCCTCCGACACCTTCTGTTCAGGCTGGAGCATTATAGGCTTACATCATGTTTGCTACTGAACTACACATATATACAGGCATAAATTAACAATTCACATTCAATTTTCATTAAAAGATACTGAATGTTTCAAGCTTACAACAATTCATGGAAACAAACACAGATACGTTGATTAGCAATGAATTCTGGCACAAATACTGGCACAAATTCCCATCTGCTTATGTTCCAGGCTTTTATTTAGCAAAAAATATGAGCTGGCTTCAACGCACTGTTGCTTTATCAAGCTTATTTGAACTAGTGGTCTCGAACTAACGCTCCTAAGTGAGTATATCAGCGAGTCTGGCCAATGGAGCCACGTTTCGACAAGTGTTTGAAAAAATTTTACCTTCCTACGTCTCCCCTAACAACCAAAGATAGTATTTATAGTCCGACCAATCGTGTTTAGTCTTATATTTGTTGCGCTCCAATCAATTTGGAGTTTACATGGTAGGCTATTTCCGTACGCAAGGTTTTTTCAAACACGTTATAAAAAAAAATTTTATGAGCAGAAATGATTTCATGCTGTCAGGCATCCCCACTATTTTATTTTGGTTAGAACTTGTTAATTCCTAGACTATTTGCGTAACGTTTTACATATTCTTTGTCAGCAAGCCCTAAGGAACCCAAATATACAAATTTAAAAGAGCTAAGTGGCTGCGTTCAAAATATGCAATTTCTAGGATAGTCGTGTAGTTGTTTTATTTTTTTTATTTTTTATGTGAGAACCGCCACCTGTCCTGCTGTACTGTCAGACTAATGTCAGGATTTCGGACATAAAACAGTAGAATGTCAGGTTTCCCCATTAAGCGTTTTTCAGGGTTTAAAACCTAACTCTGGGAAGGGTAGTGTTTTTATCACTGTCCGTCCGAAAAAGTTAGTGTATGTGGCCTTACACGCGTGATAGTAGTAAGTGTGTATCGCGTTACGCTTGTTGGGGTGGCATTAATAGCGAGACGCGTGTTCAATTTTGCATGCGTTCCTGATTTTCAGCCCTCCCTTCTCTCTATCCTTTAGTCCATCTGTCTTTAGTTACGCCGTGTATAAAATGGAATGAATGAAATATTAAAATTAGGTCATTGATCAGCTTGGTATCTCAATGTTTTTGCAAGAAATACAGCACACGTTTCATTGAAGAAAGCGGGTAATAATATAGTAGGCTTTTACTATCAACGTGAAAGCGTTACAATTTGCAGACGAAGCATAAAACAAAGGGGATTTCGAGTACATTCCTTGTGACAGCACTGTTATTTTACCATTGCTCTTTTCTTTATTAGAATTTATTTGTTAAGCTTTACATTTACCTTTTAATTTATATATGTGGATTAGAATATTCCACGACATCTCCCCTCTTAAAACAGACATTATATGTCAGTCCTTTATTCTATATACACATAGAGAAATTTATTATTATTTCTGGGGTTTACGGTGATTCTCCTCACACGGATGGCGGCTTAAAAAATCCGCTCCCAAATTTGTTTTTCCAGATATATACTCAATGCTAAAATTATATGTAGCCAAAAGTAAAGACCATCGGAGTAACCTGGAGTTCTCATGCCTAGCCTGTGCTAGAAACGATAAAGGTTTGTGGTCTCTTTGCAACTTAAAGGCCTTCCCATACAGATAAATATTGAATTTCTTTATTGCCCATATTACTGCAAGACATTCTTTTTCGCTAGTTGAGTAATTGATTTCAGCTTTATTCAATTTTCTGCTAGCATATGCCACTGGGCTTAATTCCCCCTCCAATGCATCTGATTTCTGTAGTAGAGTTGCACCTAACCCAATATTACTTGCATCCGTCCTTACTATGAATTCTTGACTTAAGTCAGGTAATTTCAAAATGGGTTTACTTGTGAGCTTTTCCTTCAATTCTTGGTAAGTCATTTCACATTGTGGTGTCCATGTAATGCGATCTGGATGTCCTTTACGTGTCAAATCAGTTAACGGTGCACATATGGAATTAAAGTTTTTGATATACTTCTGGTAGAAACCACATAATGAGACAAAGGATCTCACGTCCTTCTTGGTTTGTGGTCTCGGGGCTTTCTTTAGTTTCTCTAAATTCTTTGGGTCAGGGGTCATGTTTCCCTGATAAACTGTGTGTCCCAAAAATTCCAATTCTTTACATCCAACGCAACATTTGGTTGGTCGGGCTGTTAAATTTGCCTCCCTAAGTCGATTAAACAGCATGTTCAGAGAGTCAATGTGTTCCTCAAATGTTTCTGTTGCTATCAGGATATCATCCATGAAATTTGTTATACATGGATTATTCAGAGGGTCCAATAATTTTCTCATCATTCTAGAGAAGACACTAGGCGCATTCTTCAATCCAAATGGCAATCTATTAAACTCATAGTGTCCTTCTGAGGTACTAAAAGCTAGGTATGGTCTAACCTCAGGCTTTACTGGAATCTGATAATATCCTTTACTCAGATCCACTTTTGAGAAATATTTAGCTTTATTTAGTCTGGCAAACAGCTGATTTGTATCCGGCAATGGATCCACCTGTCCTTCTGTAATAGCATTCAGTCTCCTGTAATCTATACAGATTCTATGTTCTCCAGAGGGCTTCCTTAAGAGTACAACACCGGAACTATATGAGGATTCACTGTGTGAAATAATTCCTTCCTTCAATAGATAGTCTATCTCTTCCTTCAAAGCTTTCTCCTTAGCAAACGGAATCGAATATGGTTTCATACAGACAGGTGTGGGGTCTATCAGTTTCATATCATATTCCAATAGGTTTGTATGCCCTGGTCGGTCTGTTAACACCTCTGCATGATTATTTAGAACCTGTTGCACTCTCTCTTTCTGAGTTTTCGTTAAATGTGTACTGATTTTCACCTGTGCTGCTGTCTCACAGGGGTGTAATGGATATTCAAATGATGAAAGTGGTTCCTTGTCCATCGCCATGGCGATGGACAAGGTCAACAAGTGTGTCTCTTCCTGATGTTCTCTTTCCAAATATTTCTTCAGGAGATTCACATGATAGATTTTTTCTTTCCCCTTCTTATCTATCTTATAATTTGTTCTAGATACCTTCTCTAAAACTGTATATGGACCCTGCCATCCAATTTGTAACTTATTCTGACTCCCGGGCAAAAGAAGCAGTACTTTCTCTCCCACAGCCAAATTTCTGTCTTTCGCCTTCCTGTTATAATAGGCAGCATGTTTCTTCCTGGCTTGTTTCAAATTTTCATTGGCAAGTTTCCAGCCAGTTTTTAAACGAGTGGTCAGCTCATTCACATATTGGTAGAAGATGTAATGTTTTCCTCTGCCTTTTCATCAGTCCACGTTCTTAACAAAGCTACATATGGACCTTTAATTGTGTGGACCTATTTGTCCATGCACCGGTATGGTCTCTTCCACTCGAAGCTTTATAGTGATGATTTTTCCTTCAGAATTATCATTCACAAAACGACCGCTACCAATTTTTCTTTTGGGGCTTTCTCCCCACTTAAAATTCTTGATGAGAGATTTCCTCTCTACATCCTCTTCCTCCAGTTTGTTTAAGTCCGATTGAGGGATTGTCGGCTTATCCTGGGGTAAGACATCTTTTTGCACTCTCCGCATAGTGGCCATTGTAAAACAGTTAAGTGAAGCTTGTCCGTGAAAAGGGGCTTCCCATTCCATTTGGTCCACTTTATCAAATCTATTTTTCTTTTTATTATCAGGCCTAATTTTGCCCCGTGGCGTGTCCAGGTCCTGATCCATGTTCCCACTTGTGGGTGTTCCCTCATGTGCTATGCTACACCTTTCTACAAAATTCTCAATGTCCCATCTTGCTTTAGGCCAATAATAATTGTGAGCCACCTTTTGAATGATGGTACCTATTTTCTCATGGTCCCCATCTGGTTTCACATGTAGGCTCCTTATTAAGTCTGCCCTATATCTTTTAGGAAGTACCAGTTGTCCTTGACCTTTGGATCTAGCTCCAGTCTTCCTATACATCAACTTGTTTTTCATGTAAAAATCTCCCTTGCCTGGAGTTGTATGACAAGTTGACAATTTCTGAAACAAGGCTTGAGTGTTTTATCCCCAGCCTGTGCCTTCCTCATCTCATCTGGAGTGGTATCTAACATAATATCCTCCTCCTGTCTTGAGGTCGACCTGACCTGAAGGGTTGCCATATACACAGGTTTCCTTCTGTAACGGTCAGTGTCATGATTGTCCATCTGACAATTTTTACACCACCTTTTTCCTTGGTTGAAAGATTTTCTTTCATCATATTTCCTTTCATCGAATTGTGGGAATTTATTTTTATTTTCATACCGTGGACTATCAAACTGGTGCTTACCTTTGTTTTGATCCCTAGGATCAAATTTATTAAAGTTCTGTGGTGCCCTAAAGTTATCCACTTGTTTCTTTTTATTACCTGTTACCTCTGCTTGAGCTGCTTGATACCTTTCAGCAACATTTAGCAAATCACCCAGCCTCTCTGCACCTTGTTCCATGAGAAACTTTCTCAGGTCTGGAGCCATGGACTCTCTTAATTGCTCTATAAGGACCATTTCCTTAAGATCTTGGGTTTTCCCCAGAGAAGTCCATTTCTCCAAGTATGTCTCTATTCGTGCAGAGAACTTGTGATAGGTTTCACCTGACAGTAGTTTAGCATTCCTAAATTTTTTCCTATAGAATTCTGCATTCTTTTCATATCTTAACAAAAGAGCCTGCTTTAGCATGTCATAATTTTCCTGATCACCTCTGCTCATTTTTGCAAAAACTTCATAAGCTGCCCCACGAAGTCCTTGAGATAACTTTAAGCTCCACCTTTCTCTCTCTAACCCATACGTGGTAGCTAATAGTTCATACCTATTTAGGTAGCTCTCTATATCATCGTCTTTCTCAACAAAATGATCTAAATGAAAATTCATAGCTGAGGTTGAGGCTCCTTGGCTAGCAGTGGCATCAGAGGCAAAGGGACTGGCACCATTTTCAGGAGCATGGCCTTGAAACTCAAACTCCCTTAGTCGTAACTCATGTTCCCTTTGTAATCTTTTATCTTCTGCTTCCCTTTCTGCAGCTAATTTCTTGTCTTCTCTTTCTGCAGCTAATTTCTTCTCTTCTCTTTCTGCAGCTAATCTTTTGTCTTCTCTTTCTGCTTCCAATTTCTTAGCCTCAGCCTCAATCTGCAACCTCTTAATTTCTTTTTCAGCCTCTAACTTTCTTTCGGCTTCAAACCTTCTTTCTTCGCGTTCAATAAATTTGTCACATTCCGTAGTGACATAGGCAACCATAACTTGCCCATCTAATCCTAACTCTTTTGCAGTCTGAACAGCAGCAGATCGAAACTTGGCCAGGTCCGCCATTGTCTATCAGGTAAATTTATACAATGTCTAACCAACAATTCAATCTCTAAATATATATCTAATGGACAACACAGGCACCGTGAGCTCAACCTTATTTAATTCCACCCAAGGATACCTTTTAATTCTTATATTCCCTAAAGTGAATTACCCCCAATATTTTTAATAGGGAAAGATTCAAAATCCCAAGAGCGAGACCCCAATATATGTGGTGAAGTGGGATGTTATAAATATGTATAGGGGACTTAGTGTACTGACTGAGATCAGCTGTGAAGGTATATATATCTAATAAGAGTAGTGTATGATATATAACCTTACTTGCTGCCACATATGTATACCTCAGTCAGAATTATTCTGGAATAGTGTGATGACTACGTTGTATGTCTAGGGTATGTGTATGATGAAGTGTAAGTCATAACAACAACAGACAGATAAACAATTTAATTTATTCCACCACACTTGACAACACTGTGACACTCACATACATATAACACTCTAAAGGATATCTTAAAGGAGTCACTGATAACTTTTCAAATAACAATATGTATTCATTGCTGTTATGAATGAATATGTGTCCTGATTCAAATACAAAGGGAACCAGGAATCACAATCAATTTTACTTACAAGTTATATGTACAGAATTTATCAATATGAATATTGTAATGACATATATTATTAAAAGTATCCTATGTGTGTCAGTTGTGTAGTAGTAATATGAGGTAATACTGGTTTTGTTTTGTTCAAGCTCTGTTGGTATTTGTCATCATGACTTCAATAGTTTGTCTTTATTGGAACTAGTATTGGAGATGTTCTCAGTTCCTGATATTAAAACAATTTAATTCCCCTCTTAATGTTATTTTTACAAGGTCATTTTAAGATGGGGGTACATAATTTCGAGCTCAGCTGGCCACATCAGCTTATCTTGCGTGATGGCGGCAGGAAAAGACTCCTCTGCTCGATTCTCCCCTGGGCTCTGGAGACACCTCACTGATAGCTAAATGGACCAAGGAGTATGCTGTCCGACTCTGGATTCAGCAAAGCTCTGACCAGGTGCTGCTTAATACCATCAAGACCACGGTCCCTGAAAACAAGAAGGATGTACCTTCTACTTCATAACTAATTTATACTCTCTTTTTACACTGAGCACAATACATCACAAACATTGAGTTCAGAGCGTTAGGCCAACTGTCAGCTTCATCTGAAATACTTTATACCAGTATTAACCTCCTTAATGGTTACTACGCCTCTGCACTTCCAGCATTATTTCTGTCTAATCAATAATCTAGGTGTCAGTGTACTGTTTGGCCATTCCATGCAGTTTTACTTTCCTCCGACACCTTCTGTTCAGGCTGGAGCATTATAGGCTTTACATCATGTTTGCTACTGAACTACACATATATACAGGCATAAATTAACAATTCACATTCAATTTTCATAAAAAGATACTGAATGTTTCAAGCTTACCACAATTCATGGAAACAAACACAGATACGTTGATTAGCAATGAATTCTGGCACAAATACTGGCACAAATTCCCATCTGCTTATGTTCCAGGCTTTTATTTAGCAAAAATATGAGCTGGCTTCAACGCACTGTTGCTTTTATCAAGCTTATTTGAACTAGTGGTCTCGAACTAACGCTCCTAAGTGAGTATATCAGCGAGTCTGGCCAATGGAGCCACGTTTCGACAAGTGTTTGAAAAAATTTTACCTTCCTACGTCTCCCCTAACAACCAAAGATAGTATTTATAGTCCGACCAATCGTGTTTAGTCTTATATTTGTTGCGCTCCAATCAATTTGGAGTTTACATGGTAGGCTATTTCCGTACGCAAGGTTTTTTCAAACACGTTATAAAAAAATTTTATGAGCAGAAATGATTTCATGCTGTCAGGCATCCCCACTATTTTATTTTGGTTAGAACTTGTTAATTCCTAGACTATTTGCGTAACGTTTTACATATTCTTTGTCAGCAAGCCCTAAGGAACCCAAATATACAAATTTAAAAGAGCTAAGTGGCTGCGTTCAAAATATGCACTTTCTAGGATAGTCGTGTAGTTTTTTTTTTTTTTTTTTTTATGTGAGAACCGCCACCTGTCCTGCTGTACTGTCAGACTAATGTCAGGATTTCGGACATAAAACAGTAGAATGTCAGTGTTGCTGTCATTTTCGACGGAGTCATCTGTCTAGTTATTTGCTTATGTTTGTATCATAAGTATAATTGTGTCTTTACCTGCGATGTCAGGTTGATTAGGGGTTGTCTTCCCTTGTTTATTCATTCATTGTGTTTGACCTTTAGGGTCAGAGGTTGACAGTTCGGCGTGGGCCTATGGGAAGTTTTTTAAGCGGGAGTGAGATATACTTCCGGGAAGCCGGGAGGTCCTGTTTTTCTGAAGGGACCAAGAGTCCATTGTTTTTCGGGGAGAATCTTCGAAGTAACTGCTATGGCAGTTTTCCCCAGTGAATCTCTGTGCGTCGGGATGACGACAGAATTCCTTGTGTAGTTCTGAGGATTCATTTACCAGGTAATACCGACCTTTATGCATTATTACGCTTTTCGGTGGCAGAACATGTAAAGGATTACCTAGGGTGAACAGCTCACTGATCCGCCATTTCAGAACTTATATATTTGTGCTCGAGGTAGCCATCCAAGACTGTTAGTCTTATATTGTCCAGAAATCCAGTGACGAAGATATATTGTGGGAGCCGCAGATTGGCGGAACTTCTATCTACAATAAGTATTACTGCAGGGTTGATGATAACCTATTTAACAGAAGTACACGGCCGACGTCAGAACGAGGCCTGTGCTTTCGGCTATTATACTACAGCCTGATATGTGCAATTGGCGGGGAGTGCCAAGTTGCACCTATGTGTCAAGGTAACTAAGGCATCTGACGCGTTTAGTCAGAGACGCCAAGGGCGACGCTACGAACTGTCATTATTGAAGAACTTTGCTATTGACCATGCACGTCTATTCTGATGTTTACCTTTTTGAATGCCAAATGTATACCTATCGATGTCAGGTCAGCATGACCTTGTTACACTGACTGTTCCTGTTGATACTATGTGTGTTCCCGTCAATAAATGTCTTGAAACATGCCTGCAGTGTCAAAGCATCCTTGATTACTGCATGTGGGAGTATGGGTTGCAGGATCTACATCTATACGAGCCTAAACACATTCGCGTCTTCATTCGCACCCACACTCAATTCATCATACGCTCGCACTACACATCTAACAACATGTATACTGTCTTGGGCCAGTGATCACCTCAACAAGAAAAAAAAGACAGTTACATTTCTGGTGGCCAGTTACGTGGGCTCTTATGATACATTTCTTGTCGCCAATGTGGCCTAGAAACTTACATTTCGGATGGACCAGATCTGTGGGTTTAAAAAGAACAGAGCGAGCATTTGACATTATTGTTGACATTTATGGATCCAGAAATTTACATTCCTGGTTGGCTGTTACATGTATGATGTCTCCAGTTTTGTCGAGAAAGTTACAAGAAGGACAAGTACACATTACACTTCTGATCTGTGGGTCTAAGCTACACACGGGACAGCCGTAACACACAGTGCTAATTCTACATTTGCAAGTTTTGGCTACAACAGGACAGATATAGGTCATCAACGGTTGACACAAATAAACAGTACGAGCATTTATATTATAATGCTACATAAAGCATAACAAGACAAGTACTGAAGTGAACTACTAGGCATTTGCTACGTGGACCATAACTGCATAGAAGGCGGGTTCCTATTGTAAACAGTACTGCGGGTTGTTACACGTTTCATTCAACAACAGACTTTTCTAGGTCAGAGTATTCAAGCTACATTGTTGGAGGTCAAGTGTCTGTAAACAGTACGTGAAATTGTAAACATTCAATGTGCAAGCCCTAATTTGAGAAGGTCATAGTAACTTTGGTTCGTGAATACCACTTTATGTTACAGTGGATTTGACGTTCAGTGCGCGTTTGACATTTCGTTTCTGTGTTCGCAAGGAGCAAGAAATTTATTTTAGTTTCAGCTGTGACTGAACTTGTTCTGCAACACATTGAAATTGATTGCTATATGTTTATGTCACTTCTACTGTTTTTGGTGTATTTTTCTGCGGGTTTTTCGGTTGGTGGGTCTTACGGTAAATATGCCACTTGATCGAGGCTTACTGTAAGCGGTCTGTAGGTGCAAATTTTCTTAATTTGGAAATTTGCTAGTGACAATTGGTCGCTATTGATGTTAGCTGTGATGTAATTGTACTTAACGTTGTTTTTGTAATATTTTGTCTGTTTTTCAGTTTTGATTGTCGATTTGTTTTGTTTGTATTCTGTAGGTCTCTCCTTTCTTGTGTATTTCTCTACACATTTTTGGTTAAAACAGTGTTGCCATTTGTATTGTTTTGTATTTTTGTCTTTGTATTTTTTTTTGGTTGTACTACATTACTGTCATGCACAGTCTACATACACATACTTGGTCATGTTTTGATATTATTGATAAGGTAGACTCTTCATATAGAGTTTGTTAAATAATATTATATAAGATATTTATACAAGTTCTTTGATAAAAGACTTGTTATCTACAAAGATTGAGACAAGGTAAATACATATTCAAGTTCTTTATAAAAAAAGACTTGTGCCCATAGTGAGTGGGATATAAGGGATTTTTTTTTTCCCACAGGTACTCAAGTGATTTTTTGGGTACATTATAAACAAGAGGAACATACAAAGTCTTTGTCTAAGACTAATACAGTAAAATAAAGTGAAGTGAGTATACAAGTCTAGCATTTCAGACTTGTCTCCCATTGAAGTGGGATAAGGTAATTTATTTAATTTTTTTCAGGTTTCTGATCTCATTAGACAGAATGTCTACATTGGATTTCTTCATCCAGCAAGGGTTGACCCTTGGTAAGTCTGGTAAAGAATTGGAAGAATATTCATCTGCTCAATTCGCCATTGCATTAAAGTCAGAAGAAAAGAAACAAAAAGAGGAAATTAAATTGAAAGCAGAAGCTGAACTAAAGAAGCTAGAAGCTGAGAATAGAAGATTAGAACTTGAAGAAAGAAGGTATCAAAGAGAGGCTGAGGAGAGAAAAGCTCAAGCTGATGAAAGAAAATTCCAGATGGAAATGGAAGACAAAAAAATTCAAGCTCAAGCTGCTGCAGAGGAAAAAAAACTTCAAGCTGCTGCTGAGGCTGAAATTAGAAAAATGGAACATGAGGAAAGAAAACAGAAGATGGAACTTGATGAAAAACTCGCAATTTTGGAGTTAGAGAAATTGAAATTGGCGAGTACGGGTGCTCAGCAAACAACTTCGAGTACGACAAAGGAGTTTGTTAGTAGGATTAAATTGCCTCATTTCAATCCTTTAAAGGATGACGTAGCAGATTATCTAGATAGATTCCAATTTTTGTGCGATACGCATAACATAAAAAAGGAAAAAATATGTTGAACAACTGATGCCATTTTTTACAGGTGACACAGTGACTACTCTTATGACAATAGACGAACATGAGAGGACTAATTATGATGTTGTCAGGGCAGCATTACTAAAGAAATACCAATTAAAACAAGAAGACTATCGTCTTCGTTTTAGGACAATGTTGCCAGAAAATGGAGTAGATTTCTCTGATTTTGTTACAAAGATACGTCGTACATTTACACGATGGGTTGAGTTGTCTCAGATTGAGAAAACATATGAAGGTCTAATGGACTTATTATTGCGAGATAAGGTTTTGTCATCTGTTAATGATTCTTTTCTTGCATTCCTTCATGAGCGTAAGCCTAAAAACTTAAAAGAAATGGAGGAATACTGTTGTCAGTATGCCACAGCACATCCCCATGCTACAGTTAACAATTCTAAAGTGAAAGAAGGGTTGCCAGCTGCTTCGGCAACACCATATGGCCCTAATTTCAGAAAAAAATTTCAGGGTGCTCAACAAAATTGGAATAGGGGAAGTAATCAAAATTACACTCAGAAGCAGAGTAATCCAACACATGATGGTTCTTCGTCTATGCAGTGGAGACAAGATGGTAGTTCTCGTAATTTTAGTGGTAATAATTTGAGACACTTTCGTAAAGGCTATCCAAATAATAACTATTCAAATTTTCGAGGTAATCATTCTCGACGTCAAGATTATGACGATGGTGAATTTAGAAACCGGGATTCAAACCGGAATGATGATTACAATAGGCAATATGATAACAATTACAGGGGAAATGATAGTCGAAATAATTACAGGGGAAATGATAATCGAGGTAGACCTAGGTTTAACAAAAAAGACCTTACCAACAGGCAAACTCTGCGCAACAAGAGTTTGATGGAGTCTGTAATACAGTAAATGATAGTGGTAACTCTAGGGCTATCACTGGTTGTGCTTTCGATTTTGGGAGAGCAACTGAATGCCCCCAATGCTTAACATTGTTTGACTCATCAACTGTATCTACGCTAAGTTGTGGTCACCCTCTTCCTGCTCTACCTGCTACAGTTGCGCATGATGGGAGAGGATCTCTCATCTTACATAAAGGTCTAATAAATGATAGGCTAGTCTCAGTACTTTTCGATTCGGGATGTACTACCGTCGGGGTTAAGGAGTCTCTGATAGATCCTTGCTGTGCCACGGGAAAAAACAATCAAATGTGTTACATTTGGTGGTACTATGGGAAAGCTATCCTACTGCTATTATTAGGATTGACACTCCTTTCTTCACAGGAGATGTCCATGCATGTCTTCTTCCTAATCCTATTGCGGATCTTATAATCGGTCGTATTCATGGGGTTAAGGAATGCACCCCGCAACAAATTTCTAGTTGGGAAGAAAAAAACATTCAAACGGTCAATGCAGTGGTGACAAGAGCTCAAGCTCTTAATCCCCCAACTTCATCTGATAATAGTAATGAAGTTGATAGCCAAGACGAGCACTTGGTGATTTCCCATGACTCGTTTGTTAAACGTCAAGAAGAGGATCCTTCTTTGAAGAAATACTTCCTTCTTGCAAAGAAAGGGGATCCCAATCAAAATACGAATCACAAATCGTATATCACTATGAAGAATGGTATATTGGTACGAATGGTACAACACTCGGACAAGTCTATGCACTCGCAAATTCTTGTGCCTAAGTGTATGAGAGCCTTAATTCTTCGGCATGCACACGATTCTCAGTGTGCGGGACACATGGGTTTTTCCAGAACTAAAACTAGAGTCCTTGCGTCATTCTTTTGGCCATTCGTGAATAAAGACATCCGAATTTATTGCCGATCTTGCAAAATTTGTCAAGAGGTCAAGTCTAGGGGTCCGAGACATGCTGCTCCTATTCAGGCTGCAGATATTCCGATTCGGCCGTTTCAGAAAATGGCTATAGACATCATTGGTCCGTTCAAAATTAAGTCAGCCAGAGGACACCAATTTATCCTCACTTGCGTGGACATGTGCACGCGTTGGCCAGAGGCTATTCCTCTGAAGAGCATATCAACTGTCGATATCGCTGATGCTCTTTGGCTCGTATTTTCTCGTCTGGGATTCCCCGGAGAAATACTGTCGGATCACGGCACTCAGTTAATTTCGGACGTTATGTCTCAGGTAATGGCTACGCTAGACATTAAAAGGTCTCTCAGTAGTATTTATCATCCAATGTCCAATGGATTGGTAGAACGTCTTAACAGGACACTAAAGAACTTACTTGGCAAGATAACGGAGGATCATCCTGAAGATTGGGACAGGGTTTTACCTGCAGTCCTCTTTGCCTATAGAGAGGTTCCCAACGAGCATACAGGGTTTTCTCCTTTCGAACTTGTCTTTGGCGCGCAACCGCGCGGGCCAATGTCCTTGTTACACGATTTGATAACTTCCGATAATATCGACGATGATACACAATCGTCATATGAATATGTTATAGCTCTTAGGGAAAAGATTATCGAATCGTGCAGGTTAGCAACTTCATCTTCCGAATTTGCGAAAGAAAAAGCTAGGCGATTTGCTAATAAGAAAAGACGCCTACGTCAACTTTGTCCTGGAGACAAAGCATATGTCTTACTGCCCTCAAGAGAGAATAGACTTCTCATTTCTTGGAAGGGTCCATACACTATAGTCTCGAAAATTTCTGATGTCGACTATATTGTCGATGTGGATGGAAGGCATAAAACCTTCCATATAAATATGCTAACAGAGTTTATTGAACGTCCAGACTATTTACAGCCTATTTTCCAGGCGACGGACGACTCTCCAGTTCAACATGGTCACATCTCATCCCTGTCCGTTATACAGGATGAGGAAACTATTTTTTCTGACGTGAACTTACCTCTTCCTGCGATTCCACTTACTTCAACGGAATCGTGGAGAGACGTTACAGTCTCTTCCAACTTGTCTTTTGAGGAACAGCGTCAAGTATCCTCTACGTTACAATCATATCAGGATGTCCTTACCGACATTCCTGGACACACAGATGTCATAGAACATGACATCATACTTACTGATCGTAATCCGATCAGAGTAAGACCATACCCAATACCTATTCATTTTCAAGCACAAGTCGAGAAAGAATTGGATGAAATGATTCAACTACAAATAATTGAACCATCCACTTCAGCTTATTCTTCGTCGATAGTTATTGTTCGAAAGAAAGACAATAACATACGTCTTTGCGTTGATTATCGCAAATTAAATCAAGTTACGAAGTTCGATGCTGAACCTATGCCGTTATTAGATGATCTACTTATTAGACTTTCTAAAGCTAAATTCTTTACTAAACTAGACTTGTCGAAAGGTTATTGGCAAGTCCCACTGGCGGAACACGCCAAACCTCTCACTGCTTTTTCGACACCTAGGGGTCTGTTTCAATGGAATTTTATGCCTTTCGGGCTTATGAACGCCCCAGCGACTTTCGTGCGCATGATGCGACGAATTCTATCAGATCGTGCAGATGTCATTGCATATTTAGACGACATCTGTCTTTTCAGCGATACTTGGGAAGAACACTATGTGGGTCTGAAGGAATTGCTATCTACTCTACGTGAGCATAGTTTGACTGCTAAACCCTCTAAAGCTTTTGTTGGGTTTAGTGAAATTTCCTTCCTAGGTCATCGACTTGGTCATGGTCTGTTGAAGACAGAGGACCAAAACATTTCAAAGATATTAAATATCTCGGTTCCGAAGACAAAAAAGCAAGTGCGTAGTCTCTTGGGATTGATACAATTCTATGGAAGATTCATTGAGAATCTGTCCTCCATTATGGCACCACTTTCAACGTTATTGAAAAAAGGTTCTCCTAATATGGTGCGTTGGTCCCAAGAATGCCAATCTTCATTGGATCAGGTTAAGAATTTGTTCTCATCTCATCCTATCTTAAGACTACCGACGATTGATAAGACTTTTGTCCTTCGTAGTGATGCCTCTTCCACTGGCATTGGAGCGGCACTAATGCAGGAATATTCAGGAACTCTGCATCCTGTAATGTATATTTCTAGGAAGCTGAATGCGGCAGAAAGGAATTACTCGGTTTTGGACCGTGAATTGTTGGCTATGGTTTGGTCCATTCTTAAGCTACAAAGGTTCCTTCTGGGCGCGCATTTCTTTATGGAAACCGACCAAAAAGCTCTTACGGCTATGCAAAGTAAGGATTTGAAGAGCTCGAGATCTACTCGTTATGCTATTGCTCTTCAGCCTTTCCATTTCACGGTGCGAGCTATCCGTGGTTCGGATAATGTGATGGCGGACATATTGTCTAGATGCCCACATGATTCCAGTTAAATCTTGTGTCCTAGTTTTTCCTGATATATTTTCAGACTTAGGTCTGTCCTTAATATCATAATATGTTGTAATACAAATGTATTTGGATGATGTTTAGATAATTTAACAAATTTCATTTTGTCCATCCATCAGTGATATGTTGCTAAAATAGCATTGACATTTGTATATTGCTATGATTATATTATTTAGTAATGTTTGATATATGATTGGTATTGCCAGCAACTTAGGTTTCTTGAATGGTATCCCTTAGTTTGTTTGGTTTAAAGGAAATATTTTCTCTTATGTTGGGAGATGATTTGTACCCTCTTCTATTGTACCTGATATTAGGTTCATTGTTTGCATGAGCACAGAAGTGATACTGGTGCTATCTTGCTCATGAACATATTAAAAAAAAAAAATTGCATTTTTTTTTTTTTTACAGGGGGGTGGTAGTAATGTTGCTGTCATTTTCGACGGAGTCATCTGTCAAGTTATTTGCTTATGTTTGTATCATAAGTATAATTGTGTCTTTACCTGCGATGTCAGGTTGATTAGGGGTTGTCTTCCCTTGTTTATTCATTCATTGTGTTTGACCTTTAGGGTCAGAGGTTGACAGTTCGGCGTGGGCCTATGGGAAGGTTTTTTAAGCGGGAGTGAGATATACTTCCGGGAAGCCGGGAGGTCCTGTTTTTCTGAAGGGACCAAGAGTCCATTGTTTTTCGGGGAGAATCTTCGAAGTAACTGCTATGGCAGTTTTCCCCAGTGAATCTCTGTGCGTCGGGATGACGACAGAATTCCTTGTGTAGTTCTGAGGATTCATTTACCAGGTAATACCGACCTTTATGCATTATTACGCTTTTCGGTGGCAGAACATGTAAAGGATTACCTAGGGTGAACAGCAGCTCACTGATCCGCCATTTCAGAACTTATATATTTGTGCTCGAGGTAGCCATCCAAGACTGTTAGTCTTATATTGTCCAGAAATCCAGTGACGAAGATATATTGTGGGAGCCGCAGATTGGCGGAACTTCTATCTACAATAAGTATTACTGCAGGGTTGATGATAACCTATTTAACAGAAGTACACGGCCGACGTCAGAACGAGGCCTGTGCTTTCGGCTATTATACTACAGCCTGATATGTGCAATTGGCGGGAGTGCCAAGTTGCACCTATGTGTCAAGGTAACTAAGGCATCTGACGCGTTTAGTCAGAGACGCCAAGGGCGACGCTACGAACTGTCATTATTGAAGAACTTTGCTATTGACCATGCACGTCTATTCTGATGTTTACCTTTTTGAATGCCAAATGTATACCTATCGATGTCAGGTCAGCATGACCTTGTTACACTGACTGTTCCTCTTGATACTATGTGTGTTCCCGTCAATAAATGTCTTGAAACATGCCTGCAGTGTCAAAGCATCCTTGATTACTGCATGTGGGAGTATGGGTTGCAGGATCTACATCTATACGAGCCTAAACACATTCGCGTCTTCATTCGCACCCACACTCAATTCATCATACGCTCGCACTACACATCTAACAACATGTATACTGTCTTGGGCCAGTGATCACCTCAACAAGAAAAAAAGACAGTTACAGTCAGGTTTCCCCAATAAGCGTTTTTCAGGGTTTAAAACCTAACTCTGGGAAGGGTAGTGTTTTTATCACTGTCCGTCCGAAAAAGTTAGTGTATGTGGCCTTACACGCGTGATAGTAGTAAGTGTGTATCGCGTTACGCTTGTTGGGGTGGCATTAATAGCGAGACGCGTGTTCAATTTTGCATGCGTTCCTGATTTTCAGCCCTCCCTTCTCTCTATCCTTTAGTCCATCTGTCTTTAGTTACGCCGTGTATAAAATGGAATGAATGAAATATTAAAATTAGGTCATTGATCAGCTTGGTATCTCAATGTTTTTGCAAGAAATACAGCACACGTTTCATTGAAGAAAGCGGGTAATAATATAGTAGGCTTTTACTATCAACGTGAAAGCGTTACAATTTGCAGACGAAGCATAAAACAAAGGGGATTTCGAGTACATTCCTTGTGACAGCACTGTTATTTTACCATTGCTCTTTTCTTTATTAGAATTTATTTGTTAAGCTTTACATTTACCTTTCAATTTATATATGTGGATTAGAATATTCCACGACACCGTTGTCCGTTCCAGTTCGTCGCCTTTAGAATCAGTCCGGTTTTCTCTCTTGTGTTACTCGTAATCGTGGTTTAAAGCAAACAGGTGATTGGCCTGTTGTGCCTTTGCATGGTGGAGGGGCTGCCTCCCTACGGCCTCCATGCAGGCCGCCCTCCTCCTTTTTCATCCGGGCTTGGGACCGGCATAGGCGGAGTTCTCGCAGAAGTTGATCACTTAAAATAGTGACTGCTGGTAAATTGATATTTTCCTCCAATGAATAAAATTCTTCGATAACGCTGGCCCTCTTAACTTTTCCACTGCCGACACCTTGATAATAATGAACAGTTAATTCATAATATATTTCGAAAGTTACTTCAAAAATTTCCTCTCCTCCATTCCAACACCGCTCTGAGCAGATGTGACCTTCACCTTGTCCGTAAGTGGGACAAACTTACGGTAAACATTTGCTTGTAGACCTGGTTTTAAAATAATGTACTTTACGAGTTCAAAATCGACGTTACTTGGCCCCCAAAAAGCTGTGGCGTTCTCCACTTGCTCTTAGGTTTAATGATTTAATTCATGGAAGAGTAAAACATATTTGCGGTAGCCAAGTGATCATACAAGAGTTCTTAAACTTGCTACATAAACATCCGCACAAGAATTGATGAAACGTCCAGCTTATGCACATCACGAACATGTTTATTATGGATAAAACGTATGCTCCAGTGAAGTATTACTTGTAAGACCTCTTCCACTACACATAACTCCCATGGCATAGGGTAAACACAGATTCTGGCATATAACAGTCTGTCAGTAAATGTCGAGATCCAGTCCTGTAATCAGCTGTATCTCTATGAACATACGAATATATAAGAACCGGGAACATCGCCCGTCTTCAGTCTTTAAACATCACTATATCATTTCTATTCACTCCTCTACATATCCTGTGAATGAATCAGGCACTCTGTCATTCCAGGATGAACAGACTTACTTCAGAACATATCTATCAAACACACCGACATCTGAAATATCTCCGAGCAATTCACACAGCCTCCTCACTGTTCCACGACACATCCACTAATGCCCCCTGAACCCTTCGCTATCATTCGCCCACCTTTTGACCTCTCTTGCATACTGATTAGTGACGTCGTCTCTGCCGCAATGCGACGGACGGTAATAAAAACTTGTGGACGAAGCTATTTAAAAGCTAGATATAAGAACATAAATAACTGCATATAATATGTACGTCACAATAGATGCCCCCTAAACGAAGTGGGTTCGGGTCAAAACGGAGTCCGAATAGCCAAGAGAAGGATGTCACGTGAGAGCCAGGACCGAAGGTTGACCGCTGCCATAAAATGTCAAGGTCTGTCAAATAATTACAGTATACGATTTACTATTTCTACAAAGTGATTGACAAGTCAATTTCTTCTTTTTAAATTGTTATTATAAGCCCTTGTACCTACTAGATATACATAACATGCATGTCAAAACAAAGAGTAATAACTGCCATTTGAAATTTGACAAATAAGTTGTATTTGTTATTCCCATAAACAAAAAAAACCAAAATTTCTAAAATGACCAATGAACTCAACGTTGCAAGACAGTGTAAAAATGATTGCCTGCCACGATGTCACGTGATCTCCCCTAGCGCTGTTGTGTTAATGTGACACATCCATTTATGTCATAAAATAACAGGCCAGTCACTGTATTGTGACGTTTGTTTCATATAAAGTAATTGGATAACATGAAGAACTAAAAAATTACAAATAACAAGTGACTTTACAATTACCCTGTATAATAACATCAATCAATACCCTTTAGCTCCCCTAGGAGCATAGGCCTTCAACAAACATACGCCACGTCTTCCTGTCCTGTGCCATCCACTAAAGCCCTTTCCATGTTTTCCTCATCATTTTCACCTTTGTATCCAGCTCTCTTCTTCTTGTGTTTTTTGGTCTACCTCTGCTTCTCTTTCCTTTTGGACTCCAGAACAAGGACTGCCTTGTAATGCTATCAACAGGTTTCCTCAATGTGTGTCCTATCCATCGCCAGCGTCTTCTTCTCAACTCTTGTTCTACTGGCACTTGTCTGGTTCTTGTCATCAATTCCACATTTGTGACTTTGTCATAACATTTCAGTCCTTCTATTCTACGCAAGCACCCGTTTATAAAAGTCTATAGATTTTTGGTTGTTGTGTTTGTTGTTCTCCATGTCTCAGCGCCATACAATAGGACTGACTTGACATTTGAGTTGAAGATTCTTATTTTCTTGTTGGATCCGATTTCTCTTGACCTCCATATATTTCAAAATGCAATGAAAGCTCCTTTTCCTTTTTGTATTTTTATTTTGATATCATTGTCTGTCCCTCCAACTTTGTCTATATTCTTCTTATTATATCCTTAGCCGCCGACCGTCTAAGTAGTCAGTGGCTTTTGCGCCTGGTGGCGTCTTGTAAGGCAGCAACAAATTGATTCCACTTTGCTCGGTCGGTGGCCATCCTTCGTATAGTGACCCAACTCTGGTTCATTCTTTGCATCTCAGCCTCCACAGTCCTCCGCCAAGTTGTTTTCGGCCGGCCTGTCTCTCGGTTTTCTCATTTCTGCTGTGACCAGTTTTAG
This sequence comes from Oreohelix idahoensis, assembly GCA_024509875.1. Classification (NCBI taxonomy): domain Eukaryota; kingdom Metazoa; phylum Mollusca; class Gastropoda; order Stylommatophora; family Oreohelicidae; genus Oreohelix; species Oreohelix idahoensis. The sequence continues at coordinate 173,867 of JAMPIV010006530.1, forward strand.
TTTAACCGTCTCGTTCATTGTCCTGACATTCCAAAATCCTATTCTTGTTTCATGTTTTGCGGTCAGGACGTCCATTTTCGTGTCAGTGGCTTCCTTTCAGCTTTCACCACTGACAGTCATACGAGCCTCAGACTCCAGATGCCCATCTTGCAGCAAAGCTTGTTCATTTGTTATCGTTTACGTAACATCGTTTCTTTTTACATAGACAGGTGTGTCTGCCCTATGGTAAAACTCTCAACCTGGAGGACCAGGTATTGACACCAGTGATGGCAGTTTGTCTATATTACTGCCAAGTTATGTATACGTTTCTACATCTTTTAGTGGTGTTTCTTCAAGTTCAACATTGTTATAATTTCTTGCATTTATTCTCATAATGTTTGTCTTTTCCCTGTGTGTTTTCGGGCCCACTTGTTGTGACTTCTTGTCGAGAATTTTCATTTTTCTTGCATGTGCTTATGGTTATGGGACAGAAGAGCCAAGTCATCTGCAAAATCCAGATTTTCAAGCCGTTTAGACAGATTCCACTGGATTCCATTTCTGTTGTGTATAATCACTTGTCTTGTTACAAATACGTTGTTAGCAATAATCTAAAGAGCATGTCGTAAAGTTCCCGGGGGTCTTTGAAGAGACAAAGACATAATAAAACCACTGTACATTCAGACATGTCGTTGAAGCGACTAATACGAGGTCGTGAATGAGGATGGTAACTTCATCACGTAAAACAAATTGCTTCAAGAACCACCGCTGCCATAGTATCCCATGCTATACGAGGAGCACAAAAGAGAATGAAGATTGTCACAGCATGGTCAACAGCTGTGGACTGTATGTGCTCCACAGGGATCAGGTACGGAATGTCAGTCGTGTCATAAGAGTTGGCCAATAGAGTGATGTGAACTTGACGACACGAAACTGCGTGTTCAGCAGGTCAGGGGAGAATGCAAGGGAGGTTTTGATTGGTGGAAAGGAGCAACGGGAAAATAAGCAGCTGAGGGCTATCACCTCAGGGGCGCATTCCCATAGTCAGTTATGGCTGAAGGAGTTATTATTATATATTATTTTGATTGATGAAGAAGAAAAGCGGAGGTCAGAGGTGGACAGGGGAAGGCACGGGAAAGCATGGCGATGTGGGATGGCGAAAGTGGATGAATATATTGTGATAGATGCCTTTAATTGTCTAGTGCGATAGCGTATTTATATGTGCTGATATTGTGTATTCACTCATCTGGGATTTTCATGAATGTTATGCACTTCGCTGACTGTATATTATTGTAACTTCGTGTTCATAGTTTTCTGAATACATTAGAGAGGATTGGAATATTACTCGAGTATGTTATTTAAGGTGTCCAAAGATGAAGCACGTACCATTTATAGTGTTCTCCTCTTAGACGTACGAGTCTATATTTAGAGTTTACTCCATCTCTCACTCTCTTGTTTATTATCTAGACGACTAAGACACATGATTGTTTTATTTAAAACATGCTGTGTGTCACATATATATGTAAATAGTGCAGCAGTGACCGTCCACCTTGCTTCCCCATCTAGGTTCATATTTTTGGCTACGCGAAACCATTAAATTCGCTGACGGAATTACTCATCTTGAAGCCACGCCTATTTGTTTCTGTTGACATGCACAGACAAGGTTTACCTACGTTCAGACAGGCAAAATAACAGTCAATGAGAGCCATGACTCCCTATCTCAATTATCACGCTCGCTGATTTGGCGCGTATCTTTGTTAAACTGACAGAAGCGCGCGGATATATAAACCGGTTCTTTGATTAGGGGAAACACTGGCAGAAGAGTTCCCGACGTACCCGTTTGATGTTTTATACATACGGGGAGAAAATCGTTCGATATCAGAGGTGAACAGAAAATCTCGGGAGGAAACCTGTTAACCGAAAAGCCTTTGTTGTTGATTTGCATCGGCCAACAGAGTTAACGAAAGAATCTTTCATCTGCGGAAACTTAGATTTCTGATTTCCCTGATATGGACGAAGGCGCGACTTTTCGCACTAGCTAGTGAAAGAATACCATTTTTATATAAATAATCCGTGATCCCTAAGTCAGAATCTAGTCGCTGCATGAATTTTTGAGATACCTAGTACGTTATACTAAAGCCATTGTAAAAATGAAGTATTAGATTTCGTGGAATGTGTTTCATTTTTCTGATTTGCGGTTATATATATATATATATATATATATATATATATATATATATATATAGATATATATATATATATATATATATATATATATATATATATATATATATATATATGTGATGGGGCCATAAAGACACCCCAGAGGCCCCCTTCATGTTCATGGGGCATATTTATCACCCATATATTTTCGCAGCCCACGTGACGGCGCGAGAGAAGATTGATTACTAGGCCATAATAAAGCCTAAATATTAGTTGTGGTGTATATTTGTGTGTTATATTTGATAGTTGTGTGTTATATTTAATATTTGTGGGCCATATTTATGTTTTCGTGCCTAGTAGAGCAATAAAGGCGAGTGTTATTTAGTGACCCAATTACTGCGCGCGCGGACTACGTTGAGTGATTCGCCCTAGGGCTTATATAAAGAGAATGTAAGCCTTCAAAAGATTCTATTCTTTCAAGAGCCGCCCAGACGAGAGAAAAACGAAGTTAGACACCAGAGTCAATCTGTAGATGCCTTGAGCACGTGAGTTAATTTAGATTAGCATTAGTGTTCTATAATTCTGAAATTATATTGAGCGTATCTGTTCTGTTTAATGAAATAAATAAATAGATGTTTCATGGGGAGATTTCTTTTTAGGACATTAGATTTAGTCCTGAAATGATAGATGGGTGAAAATAATGGGTGGATAAGTTTTATTAGGCACGCTAAGCCCAAATCACATATGTGAGAGTTTAAGAGCGATTATTTCATTCATCAGAAAGGCAAATATAGTAGGGAACTATTTCATACATGAAACCAGGCAGAGATGCGATCTATTACTGTGATCTAGATAATATTAACTAGTTGGGAAGATGGCAACCGGGGGGCCACGTGATGATGACTGTGAATAAAGAAGTTGCCATTGGGTCTGCGGTAACACTCTTAGCTTGTTATAAGCCTGTATGTTATGCTATGTTATATTGTGTGAATTGACATGTGGGTGAAAGCAGTTTAAGGTAATTTTCCCCAGTAAAGGAAAGAGATAGTTTTCGTGTTAAGATCTCCTTTAGGTGATGAATGTAATTCCAGTTTTGTTTAGGTCAAGAATAATTATATTTTATTCTTTGATGCTACAGTAATTTAGTGGTATTTCACGATTATTGATTATTCTGCTGTACATCTTTAGTGGGTTACTTTGAGTGAGGTGAGACTATGTATTTAGTTTTCTGGAGAGCACGAGGCCACTCCTTGGTGCGTAAGGCACGTTGAGACAGGTGTTTCTCTGTATGCTCCCGGCGGAGCATGGAAACACCAATGCAGCTGGTGTCCATTACAGGCCCACAAGAAGCATTTTTATGCTATTGCAGTGGCTGTTTCGGTAACGGTAACGATGTGTTTCATGTGATGAGTTCCCAATCTCATTAGGGGTCATATACGACACGCTTGAAGCCAGGCGCACCAGTCGTCATTTACGACATGTTCAGATTGCAGTAATGAATATTGAGATGGATCAGTTGCGAGGTAGTGGTTTATGCCCATTAAGGAGAGTATTGGTTGTACATATTGTTCAATTCTATTTGATACATATTTTATAATTATTTAATTATGGTTATGTGTAGAATGGTTTGTGAGAGCACGTGGGTTCACTTGGAGATATATATTTCTCTTCTCCGCTCCTGAGGGAGCATGGGGCCACCAGTGTGGTTTGCCTCCGTATGAAGCATTCAGATGCTCGTGCAGTAGTAGTTTCGGTAGCAATCTGTGTTACATGGTGAGATTGCCATCCTCATGCACAACACCATACTAGTCTCATTGGACGACATGCATGAGTGTGTGTGTGTGTGTGATAGCTGAGTGTGTGCTTTTGCAATAGTGGTTTCGGTAGCAACCGATGTTACACGGTGAGATTGCCAGCCTCATGCACAACCCCATACTAGTATCGCTAGACGACAAGCATGTGTGTGTGCGTGTGTGCATGATAGTTGAATGTTTCACGTAGTGTGGGAGAAGGACAGTTTGACAGGCGAGAGCATGGTGTTTTTGATTATTTAACTATTATGATTTTAACTAGCCGATGCTTTGTTTCTGTTTCAGATCAGCAATAGAGCACTGGCTGCGTGTTTGTTATGTTCGTTGGTTTATCTGTTTAATGTTTGCTGTGTGTGCTTAGTGCCACTGACAGGTTTGTAGAAATAAATACAGCGCATTCCTTAAGAATCAGAGTTTTATTGTTGATTAGGGTTAGTTGCGAGTGGGCAAGAGTGTGCAAATATCACAACATCATCATCATCATCTCGCCCAGCCTATCATATATATATATATATATATATATATATATATATATATATATATATATATATATATATATATATATATATATATATATATATATATATATATATATATATATATATATATATATATATATTAGCATTCAAGTGATTCGAGGTGTTCAGTTTATCCTTTTATAATTCACTGGGATCTTTATAAGTGCTAAGACTAACGTATTAAATATTATACAGCTGGTTTTTTTTCAGTTTGTAATGTGGATTTAATCACCCACTATCACCCAGAAAGAGATATGTTTAATTGGTTAAATAAATACACAAGGCGACGGATACTTGACGGAATTAAATTCACTCCTATCCATTTTGTGTAACAATATATAAGTGATTGGTGTAATATCATGTGGCGAAACAAATAGATTGTAATGACAAGCGATATTTGTACAGTAGTCATATATAAATTAACACCGATATTGGGTGCTGAGCGTTTTACCGGGCGGGCGGGTGACAAGGCGCATACCTTAAAACCCAACCCTTAAACAGGTGAACAAAGCGTGATAAGATAGGCTAAGACATGTGCGCTTTTGATATAATTAAATAATGGAGAGGATCAGAGATCACACTTTACGCGTGATAGCATAGTATTGTCATTTTGGGTTAAATGTCTGTTTTCTTCCTAATTTAAGCTCGATAAAAACCAGAAACCAGCGGCCTAATCATACCAGAAACAATCTTATTTATTATTCTGGTCTTCGATGCTTTGACCTGTTCGGTCCTCTTTCTTCATTTATGAGAGAGACTACCACATGAACAATAAGATAAAGCGAAAAGGGACTTACAAATTACCCAGATTTTCTATCCATTTTTATCAGCCCGCTGCGGCTGAAATATATATAACAATTTACTCGACTTATGACAGTAGTTTCTTTCAATTGGATTGTACTAGGATAATTCACTGTTTCATAACCGGCACTCAACTCAGAGAAAAGCCGATAGGATGTACTATTTCCAGTTTACATAACATAACAGTTGTCTCAGCAACCAGGGGCTAGACAGTGCCGGAACTAATTGTTTTCTTTCTATGACTGTGACCGTCCCGAATACGTCTTACTCCAACTACTATATGCAGTGATACATGACTCATCTAGGAAAACAATTAACGGACCAATTCTGACCATTACCTTGACATTATTATTAAGTACCAAGGCTAGTCTGGGGCCAGACCTGGCAATCAACCTGACACGATAGGTCATACTATTGTTAGTGGGTTTTTTTTCCACGAGACACCTACGCCAAGTACTGGGTAAGCGAGTATGTTTTTGGCCACATGAATGACAGAGTGAAAGAGAGAGAGAAAAAAACATTTTTCACTTTGTTACAATCATTATACTAACCTCTTTGTATTTTTTATCTAACGGAAATGCATATTTACGGGATAGTCCACTAGGAACTTGTTCTTTTCTTTACTGATGTCACAGTGACTGTTAAGGGGCTCCACTACAATGAAAACTGGATTTTACGTACAAAATATCGATTTTTTACTTTTGAGCTTATTTTATTAAATAATCATCGAGGAATCGATTGAGCAAAGTTTTATAACATAAAAATGCATTTGATGTATTAAATGCATATTGTCGGCACTACCCCCATGCAATGATTTTCAAATTTGTGCCGAAAATGCACGATTTCTCTAAAACTATCTAACAGAGGAGTCTCAAATTTGGCATGCATGTAGTACACATCTATATCTTTAAAGTAACACATCTGCATTTTTGATATTTTGGTAATTTTCTTTTATAAATTAAAAAAAAATATATATTTTTTTAAAAATTTTTTCACACAAATATAGTTTTTTTTTTAAAATCATTAAAAATAGAATTTTAAACTTATCAAAATAATCATGAGTAGTACACATCTATATCTTTAAAGTAACACATCTGCATTTTTGATATTTTGGTAATTTTCTTTTATAAATTTTTAAAAAGTATTTTAAAAAATATTTTTTCATACAAATATAGTTTTTTTTTTTAAATCATTAAAAATAGAATTTTAAACTTATCAAAATAATCATGAGTAAAATTGTTTTAATTGTCAGTCATAACATGTGGGTTCCAATTTGATAAAGTTTGGTCAATGGGAAACAAGATTTTTGCTCTTGAAAATTGGTGAAAAACCCAATATAGCGGTTGTTTTTTTGGTTACCATGGTAGAAGTACAGAAGAAAAATTAGGCAAGACAAAGGCGAGAGGAGGAGCTGCAGGAAGCTGAAGGAGGTGCAGCATATAGTGCTGGACAATTTTAAACACATTCAGCCCCCCAGAATGGAGTATTTTGGACAAGACAAGTCACTCGATGACTAAAATGCATTTTTCTCAAAACTAACATTTTATTAACAAAAAATGTTATTTTTTACAAACTATCTAATAGAACAATCTGAAATTTGGCATGCATGTAGGACACATATATACCTTTAAATTGACAAGGGCTTTTCTTGATATTTTGGTAATTTGCTTTGATATATTTTTTTTAATTTTTTTTTTCATTGTTTTTCATACAAATATAGTGTATTTTAAAAAAAAAAATAATTAAAAATAGAATTTTAAAGTTATCAAAAAAAGCCTTTGACAAATTGTTTTAATTGTCAGTCACAACATGAGTGTGCAATTTGATAAAGTTTGGTCAATGGGAAACATGAGTTTTTAGCTCTCGAAAATTTGTGAAAATCCAAAATGGCGGATGTTTTGTTTGGTTACCATGGTAACCACAAGTTTTTTAACAAAATAAACTGTAGAATTTGGTTCATGGACATACACTGTGTCTATTGAGCACATAAAAAGTTTGAAAATGTTATTAGAACAAAAGTTAGTTTTCACTGTAGTCCAGCCCCTTAATTTATTTTACCATTCCGTTCCATATGTTATTACTTTTTTAATGTCCTGGTTTCCTCGTCATTTGTATTCTTCTTTTCTTTCATTTTCACCTTCTCTAACCCCACCCGAGGTTTGTTTATGTTCTGGCTGGCCTTCACAATAAATTCCTACAGCGGTCAGCGAACGGTAACGTTACATCAACGCAGCGGTGGCTCGTTTGACCAGAGAAACATTTATGTTACGCTTATAGTGTTTGAACGAGCGAAAGGGTTTCTGTGAAAGAAACCGCTTGTCTGTGGGAGGTAACTTCTGCAGGTGGTCTCTGTGTTTGGCCTTCAGAACGCATTAGTGATCATAATATTATGTCTATCTGTGGAATTTCTGGCGTCTGTTGTCTTTGATGTAGTCTCTAGAGAAACCTCCGTCTTACTCTTTATTACGCATTACGCCGATACATCTGTAGAATTAGGCTATGCAGGTGTCCCGGGTAGCGTTGGTTGTAAACTATAAGATTTGAGAATTTTAATACGTCAAACACACTCGTAGATATTTCCTGGCCCGAGATGGACCATCATGAGATAAGGCAGACTTTAACACAGAACTAAATGTTAAGGCCTATCTCTAGTCATTTTTCGGGGTGAGTGACATATCTTATAATTATAATATGATATATCATGTTAGCTTTATATATATATATATATATATATATATATATATATATATATATATATATATATATATATATATATATATATATATATATATATATATATATATATATCTGATAGGAAAGTGACTTGAATTCATTTCTGAGGACTTCTCCTAGTCATTTAGTTCAGTGATAATGTAGCGCTGTCTACGGCCTTAGTTAAGTGGTGCTTAAACAGTCAGGTGTCAGTGTTATGGTTTATCATGGGTTAAATGTTAGACTTACGATAACAGACACTCACTAGGCGTAGAATCAGTCCACAGATGCTTATCATGGGTTAAGAATAGGCTAATTAACTGTCATTTATGTAAGATAATGTCAGAGGTGGATTATTCACAACACTGAATTATAGGAGAAAGTCACTTATTCCTTTTTGATAGATATTTCTAGTGGCAAGGGAGAATCATTATATGCTTATTTTGGTAGCTAGGCACTAGTCTATAACTTTCACAGAAAGCAGTCACCAGGCATAGATATAATTATATCTTATGATTCAGTCACAACTGTATTATTATAGCTAGAACATTGCATTTTCTATGTATTCATTTGTGGAATGTTAATTTTTCCCCAAAGGGACATACGACTTATTTTTGTAATGTCAAATGCTGTAATCTGTTTATGTAAATTCACTTAATGTTGTAAGATGAATAGCATAACCATTCAGCTGTATGTTTAGTTGGAAGAAGAGGAGTAGGTTTTTGCTGTCAGAACATTTGCTGACAGGTACATGGGTGTACAAAATATATTAAGCCTATGCGAGCGCATGCTGATAATTGCTAGAGTGAAAGGAACAGGAGGGAGACTTATATGGATAAAGACAGCCCTAAACTATCATAGCAATGATTACCATAATTTCAATCCCATAGGGGAGCATAACTATTTTATATAGCATTAATGTGATTTTGTTGTTGCTTGATGTAAAGGGTGTCTCTTTTGGGTCTCAGTTTCAGGGATACCGAATTGCTAGAGTCAAGTCTTCAGTCAGGCGAAGAATGTCACATTCTCTTTGTTCTAGAGGGATTCTGAATACAGCTAGCATTCACGAGTGGTCAACCCGAAATGCCTGAACCACAACCCTTTGTCAACGCCAAGTTAAGCTCACGCAGTGCAAAGAGCCAACGCTAAATCTGAAATCATCTATTGCAGTAGTAGTTTCCTACTCGCCTATTGGATTACCATTCAGAGCAATGCGGCTTCCAGCATATCAAAACCGCCCAGCATGTCTATAGCAGAATTTCAATCACCATCCTATGTGTGCCTAAACGGGGCACTCAGTCAAGCCACAGTCAAGCAAGCCCAAACCGGATTTAATACCAAGCACGCAAGCCAATTCTAGCGCCGGATAAGAGCGCTTGGGACCCTTTGTCCTCAAGTCACTTCGTCCTGTGTATTTATTTCTGGATATTTAAAACCTCGCACTTAGGAGCGGCCAGCAAGGAGATAAACAGCGTCTTCCAGCCCTCCACGCGCAATTAGAGGTCACCAATGATAGCACCAACAAGGAAAGTTTTGTAGGCTTATTCCCTCACCTTGAATGATCTACATGTAAGACACTTTTCCGGAGCTAGCACGTTTGGTCCCACGAAAGCGGACAGGCTGTCGCTCAGTTTGTTTATTTGGTCAGCAGGAGATAAACAGCGTCTTCCAGCCCTCCACGCGCATTTAGAGGTCACCAATGATAGTACCAACAAGGAAAGTTTTGTAGGCTTATTCCCTCACCTTGAAGGATCTACATGTAAGACACTTTTCCGGAGCTAGCACATTTGTTTCTACGTAAGCGGACAGGCTGTCGCTCAGTTTGTTTATTTGGTCAGCAGGAGATAAATAGAGTCTTCCAGTCTACCTCGCGCAATTAGAGGTCACCAATGATAGCACCGACAAGGAAAGTTTTGTAGTTTTATTCAATCTTTTTGAAGGATCTACATGTAAGACACTTTCCGGACTATTGCATTTGGTCCCACGAAAGCGGACAGACTGCCACTCGAGTTATTTATTTCTCCGTGTTTTACAGGTTTATGACTGGTGGTGTGTGTGAGTTTGTGGGTGTGTGTTATTGTGGGATTTTGTTTTACGACCAGTATAAATGTGACGGTCTGATCGTAACAATGTTTTTTTTATGTACTATTGAAGTCAGTCCGACCTGGGCCAAACAGCTTGGTTATGCATGAATAGCTCACCAGGCGTTGAGGCGCTAACAGGATGTCATGTTGACATACACACATCAGACGTTTCTGGTATGTGAGGTACTCGAAGTTTGTATGGTTGACTAGTGATGTGGGTGTGTAGAGACACGAATGCGTTTAGGCTCTTGGATATGTAAACAAGGCACCCACTCACTCACATGCAGTAGTCAGTAATTGTAGAAAACTGCTGGAACTTTTAACCATTTAATCACGAGACACAGGGACATCAAACAGTTACAGTCAAATGGACGAGAATCAAGGAAATCATATATAATGGAAATGACTGGCAAAACATCTGGCTAATTACAGCTTAAACCATTCATCTATAAGGACGTTATCGACAATGGTCTGTCCTTTAACAACTTTTCACATGTGGTGATAATTATAAAGATCGAACATCATCAGTTCTGTATAGCTCGTAGGTATGAGTTAATAACGCTGGCTTGACAACATATTCTTTTCCTACTGTATCTCAGGCCTCTGACTGAACGCGTCAGGTAGTCCTTTGACAAATATAGTTGCTTAAACATAGAAGTCTTTGAACTTGTAAATAAAGTCAAGACTCCATCTGGCTCCTCCCGCCAGACACTTCTTCTTCTGCTCCAAGTTACAGGCCGTAATGACGGGCCTTATAATGGTTGATAAGCAACTGTACATTTTTTCCTTAGGCATGTATTATCTTCCATGCTGAAACATACCGCCATCCTGCGGGTTTCATATTAGTATAGTACATTGTGCTTCTCTAAAGTACTTCAACGAATAGACCTAGTTGGCTACGTCAAGCACACATAATGGACTCTGGATCACAAGAACTGTGAGCGCTACTCACAGGTTCATACAAAATGTTCTGCAAACTTTGCGTAATAATTAAGTTATTTTACTTTGGACAGAATTCCGAGAAATACACAAATAAAACCCGTAGTCATACTAGACTAACAGAATAACTCTGGGGAAAGTCACTAACATCACAAGACTATCTTTTCCCCAGGTAATGCAGAGAAGAAAGAACGGACATCTTTGTCCGGCAGAAATCAGCTCATCACCCACAGATGGAAGTGATCTCGGTTCGCGCTGAAATTTTGCGCATGCGTAAACAGAACAGATTTGAGAACAGTTAACTACCCCGTCTAAAGACAGAATAAACACAGGGAACGTAACCCCTAATCAACCTGTGTCAGGGAGTTAACATACAGTTGTGTACCTTCGATTATCAAAAATATTAAATAGATTTACATCTTCTGGAACCGACAAATATGACGGCAACAGATTACCACCCCCTCCGAATAAAAAAAAATGCAACATTTTTTTTTTAAATGCATCAATGAGCGAGATGCAACAAGCTCATAACGCATGAATGATGCGCCGATGAAAGGATCAATAAATATAACGACATAAAGTCAGACCCAATCAACGCACAATAGCGCGTCTAGTGAGAACAAAAGTTTACCTCACAAAATAAGAGAAAATATATCCGGGAGGTATTATCAAATAAATATCTGGCGATGCTAACAATATCACATACATATCAAATAATTGCAATGTTATAGTGAATGATAACATATCTTGCAAAGTCATTGAAACATATAAATCTATAAAAGTATCATGTTATATAATGACTATCATCTAATGGATGGACATAATCAAAATTTGTAAAGTTATTCTATATATATATATATATATATATATATATATATATATATATATATTTTTTTCTATATATATATATATATATATATATATATATATATATATATATATATATATGACATTGTAAGTGTATACTCAAACACATAGAAGATGACTTGCAGCAAGTATAAATCAATGCTGTATGTCGTAGATCATGCAAGCAGCATCTTGATTCTCAAAAACACTCCGTACCTGGTACTAGTTTGCGCTGAGAACAATATAAATAATACAATTAACAACATGCTATAATGTACTATAATTACTAGTACATGTAACATGTAGCCTCATTAATTTTTTTGACCTATATATTATGTCAACTGAAACTTCTTTATTACATTAAAGATGGTAATAGAGAAAGAAAACAATTAATTTACCACTCTAAGTTGACAACAAATGTGTTAATATATATATATATATATATATATATATATATATATATATATATATAGATATAGATATATATATATATATATATATATATATATATATATAAGAAATATGTCCAGCAGTGTATCAGGAAAAACTCGGACACAAGACTTAAGTGGACTCATGTGGGCATCTTGACAGAATGTCTGCCATCACATTATCTGATCCACGAATAGCTCGCACAGAGAAATGAAAAGGTTGAAGGGCAATTGCATATCGAGTAGACCTCGAGCTCTTCAAATTCTTACTCTGTATAGCAGTAAGAGCTTTTTGGTCGGTTTCTACTATGAAATGCGCACCATGAAGGAATCTTTGTAATGTAAGGATTGAACAAACCATAGCCAACAATTCACGGTCTAAAACCGAGTAATTCCTTTCTGCCGCATTCATTTTCCTAGAAATATACATTACAGGATGCAGAGTTCCTGAATTCTCTTGCATTAGTGCCGCTCCGATCCCTGTGGATGAGGCGTCACTACGAAGAACAAAAGTCTTATCAGCAATAGGTAGTCTAAAGATAGCTGGGGATGAGAACAAAGTCTTAATCTGATCTAATGAAGCTTGACATTCTTGAGACCAGCGCACCATGTTAGGAGACCCTTTCTTCAATAGGGTTGAGAGTGGTGCCATGATAGAGGATAGATTCTTAATGAATCTTCCGTAGAATTGTATTAATCCCAAAAGACTACGTACTTGTTTCTTTGTTTTGGGCACAGAGATATTTAATATCTTAGAAATGTTTTGGTCTTCTGTTTTCAATAGACCATGACCAACTCGATGACCCAGGAAAGAAATTTCGCTAAACCCAACAAAGGTTTTAGAGGGTTTTGCAGTCAAATTATGCTCGCGTAGAGTTGATAGTAATTCATGTAACCGCAAATAGTGATCTTCCCAAGTATTACTGAAAAGAAAGATGTCATCTAAGTATGCAATGACATCTGAACGAAGTGAGAGAATTCGACGCATCATGCGTACGAAAGTAGCCGGGGCGTTCATAAGCCCGAAAGGCATAACATTCCACTGAAACAAACCCCTAGGTGTTGAGAAAGCAGTGAGAGGTTTGGCGTGTTCAGTTAACGGAACTTGCCAATAGACTTTTGACAAGTCAAGCGTAGTAACTTCTTCTTCTTCTTGCGATCGCATCTTTGATGATTACACCGTCAGACGAGTTCTCATGATGAATTCGACTGTTGTTTGAAGTTCCTCTTTAACTCCATATAGCTTTGAGTTTAGTGTTGAGTCATTGGGCCAGTATATCTTTCTTAACTGGTCATACAGAGGACAGTCCTGTAGAACATGCTCAGCAGTTTGTTCGTTTAATCCACATGTGCACAGTGGTGAAGCAGACAATCGTAGCTTGTGCATGTGTTTATTCAGTTTGTTATGCCCTGTCCTGAGTCGAAAAATAGTTGTCTGTCCCTGCCGGTCGAGAGTGTGATAGTCGTCTTTGGGTTGGTTCTGTTCTCTTCTGATAGTCTGGATAGCTCTCTTTTTCTCAAAGTATGTGACTTCATTATCTTCTTGTTCACATTCTCCTCCCTTTTTTGCAAGTTTATCTGCCTTTTCATTTCCGGGTACACCACAATGAGATGGTACCCACTGAAGTATGGTTCTCTTTTTGGCAGCTACCTTGTTTAGTTCATTTCTCAGATGCGGGAGTTTACCACCCTTGAGAGCTTGCAGGACAGACAGTGCATCTGTGAGGATGACTACCTGGTGGCAGTCAGAGTTGGTGTTATAAATCATGTTTGCAGCTTGCTCTAGAGCTTGAACCTCAGCTGTATAGTTGGAACAGAATTTACCAGTGGGAATGTGCCTAGTCTCATAGTGGTTGTCAGGATATGAGATAAAGATACCGGCACCTCCATTCCTAACAGCATTAGTTGCTGATCCATCTGTATAGGCATGTATCCATGATTGATCGGGATAGCTTTCTTGGATCATACTCAATGTAGCAGTTCGTTTTTGCAGATCATTATACTCACATCCACTTGTGAGACCACTGACTGTTGTATTAATTTGGAGGGCACTGCTGGCCTGCTCCCATGGTACAGGGTATAGGGTGGGCTTCAGTGGTGTTGTCTTCATGGATAGGTCTTCTTGATGCTGTCTTATAAGTCTTTTTCCCCGATGCACAAAGCTGCTACGCTTTAGACGTCCCAATGCCAGATCATCTAGTCTTGCCTTCATTGGGTGCATTGGCATACTGTTGTACTTTTCCATCTGGATCATGGTTTTTGTGTCTCTTCTATGGGACAATGTCTGTAATCCAGCAACCTTCTGCATCTCTGTTATTGGTGTAGTTTTCATGGCTCCTGTAATGAGCCTGAGAGCTTGATTTTGCACCTTGTCCAAAGACTGCAGATGTGAGTTAGCAGCTGATGACCATGCTGCTGAGCTAAACTCTAAGTGTGGTCTTATTACTCCATTATAAATCTTCTTTAGATTTCGTTCATTTGCTCCCCAGTTGGTACCTGCTAATTTTCTGAGTATGCCTAGTCGTCTTCGGGCCTTTCCTTCTGCATTTTCAATATGCTTATTCCATGTAAGCCTTTGGTCAAATGTCACCCCAAGATAGGTGGGGTAGCTTTCTTCCTTGATCACGGTTGTCCCTAGGTGTATGTTAGCTGATTTGTCCTTGGGGGCGAGGGAGAACAGTGTTGTGGAGGTTTTGTCTGTGTTTATTGTGATAAGCCATTTCTCTGCCCATGACACTAGCATGTCTGCTGCCCGCTGCATTCTATAATTTGCTGTGGTGACATTTTCATCAGCGCACCAGAGTACTAGGTCATCTGCATATAAGGCAGCTTTAACTCCTGCAGGGAGATCTTTCACCAGGTCATTGATGTAAACAAGGAAGAGTGTTGGGGAAATTACTCCTCCTTGAGGTACCCCCTGATGGAGCAACACTTTTCTGCTCTGCAGACCGTCAAGAGTGACTCTAGTTCTCCTGTTATGCAAGTATGACTGGATCCATTTCATCATGTTGCCTTGGATTCCACTTCTCCTAAGTTTTGCAATGAGGCCATCTTTCCACACCTTGTCAAAGGCCTGCTTGAAGTCGACCCAGATCGTTAGGACCTTTTTCTTCTCCTGGAAGGCATCTTCTATTGCTTGAGACAAGTAAGTAACTTGGTCTTCTATACTGTAGCATTCTCTAAATCCAGCTTGTTCCGGCACCAGGATCTGCTCAGACTCTAAATACCATTTCAATCTGTGGTTGACTATTCGCTCCATAGTCTTCCCAACACAGCTTGTGAGACTGATTGGCCGGTAACTTGCAGCCTCGGTCTTACATTTCCCTTTCTTTAGTATGGGTATTGTGATGGCTTCTCTCCATACTTGGGGTACCGTTCCTTTCAACCAGCTGTGGTTGAATATCTCAAGCAGTTTTGTCTTTGCTGCTGAGCTCAGATTTACTAGCATTTCGTTGCTGATTTTGTCTGGGCCGGGTGACTTTTGAAACTTAAGCTTGGAAATAGCCTTCTGTAGTTCTCCTAGTGTGATGGGTTCCCTCATTGGGGCAGGAGTATCTGTCTGTCCCATGGTTGCCAGTATTTCTTTTCTTATCTCTCTCTGATGGTCTATGTTAATGGGTAAGTTGCTTTCTGAACTGTATCTTCTAGCAAACAAGTCTGCAGCTTGTTTTCCTCTGAAAAGTTTGCCACCTTCATCCAATGTGATAGTCTGCCTTGGTGAGGAATGCTCTTCATTTAGAGACTTGACTAATCTCCAAAGTTTCCTGCCGTCTTTCTCAAGGTTCAGCGATGCCGTTTTAGTTCCCCAGCTTTTCCGCTTTTCCTCCAGCCTTGTTCTCTGAAACTCTGCTACAGCCTTTTTCCATTTGTTGTGAGTTTCAAGTGAAGGCTGAGACTCTGCGTCCTCTCTAGCCTTGTCCATAGCTTCCCGACGTTCTTGGAGTGCGCTGGACCAGTATGGTATGTAGTTACGCCGGCATCCTTTGGGAATGGTTTCTTTTGCAGCTTGTAGTATGCATCTGCTGAAGTCTTTTACCACTTCATTAATGTCTCTGTTCTGTACCTTGAGGGTAGACAGCAGCGTGTTCACCTGATGCCTGAACAAACCCCAGTTGGCTTTTTTGTAGTTCCATCTTGTAATGGCTGGGCCTGTACTGAGAGTTGCACTCTGGACAGTAAGAAAGATTGGGCGATGGTCGCTTCCCCCTAGTTGGTCTCCTACTTCTCTACTAATAGATCCAGCTATATCTGGTGTGGAGAAGGCAAGATCTGGTGTTGAGGTTGTGTGCCATCCTCTGGAGTAGAAGGTAGGAGTATCTGTGGCATTATTGACTAGGATTAGGGAGTGATCATCTTGCCAAGTTTCAACCTCTTCACCTCTGTGATCCAGATGGTTATAGCCCCAGCTCTGGGAGTGGCTAGGAAGGTCTCCAACTGCTATAAAGTTGGTGGCTGGTACCTGTATAGAGCTGAGACTCAGGGGTTTGTTGTTCGGACAGTAATAGTTCAGGAGTTCTATTTCCATCTTGTCTACCTTTATCTGCAGCAGCTGATATTCTGCTCCATCCATGAAGGTTTTCCTTTCGTGTGCAGGAATGTCATTCCTTACAAGAGCAAGCACTCCTCCTTTTCGTCTATCTTGTCTGTCGGATCTGAAGCACCGATATCCCCTTATTTTAAAGGCCTGATCCGCCCCCAAGTGAGTCTCTTGGATACAGCAAACACTGACTTGCTTCTCATACAAGATGTTTTCCAGCTCTGTCTTTTTGCCGTATCCAGCCTGCTTGCTGTTCACTCCCTCTGCATTCCAGTGCATCATGACAAGTGGCACTCTGGGTTTCTCTTTTTCTGTTTTGTTTTGGTCAGTAGTTCTCCTCCGCCGTCTGTTGACTCCACAAGACGGTCTAGAGGGTCCTCCAGTAGCTGAGGGTGGGCTCTGTCGAGGCTCAGAGCCCGGCACTGCACCTGCCTGGTGGAGCTCCACAGGGCGAGCACCAGAACGAGATTTATTTGACGGTGTACTCTCCATAGAAAAAAAAAAGCGAGTTGCATGATACTGTGGTTTCCGGTGCGCCTTCTGGCCCAGTATCTACGACTTTAGCACCTGTTCAACGGGAGAGCGGGCTCATCCCTAATCTGTTTATGTTCCCAGTAGTAGACTATTCGCAAGCAGCCTGGGGGTGTCACTGCTCTGCGCGGACCTTGTTTACCGAGGCGGCGTCCGAGCTCGTATGGCGAAAATACGGCCGCGTTATCTTCAAAATAGCCCTGTCTTTCCCGTGGCTTTTCTGCCATCCTGCAACTTTGAGTTAGGGAGTTCTGAGCTCCAGTCTCTCTCCCAGGCATTTTATCCTGGCCTGGCACGCATACAGAGGACCCCACTTCTGGTTCTAAGTTAGCAGTTGGGGATAGGTGGGGTAGCACACTGTGCATTCCCCGTCATCCAGGGGGCTTTCCAACTATGCAGAGCTTGCACAATGCTGTGCTCTGGTTCTGGGCTCTCCCAAGGAATCCTCACGTCCTGCACAGAGCCACTTCCCGATACCCACCACCTGCCAACCCTCCATTGTAGAAATCTCCTGCATGCGGCCATCCAGTCAAGAGCCAGTATTAAGTCTGGTGCCCAAGTGATCCCCCCAAGCTCAGTGTGCAATGCTGGGTTCTCATCATGCTGCAACACAGGAGGGATTGTGATGCTCAGCCATCTCTCTCAATTCTGCACCGACAAGTGACATCGGGGACCCAACTCTGCCTCAGTACTGGGAGGCCCCGTTTCCGGGTACACCACACACAGCCAATTGAGGCAACGGTCGCCATGGGCGTGATAGACGACAAACAGTGAAGAATGAGGCAAGAAAGCATTTAACCCATGAAGTGGGGGTGGATTGGTGCAGACCAGAGCATGTACCACTCGCCGGTGGGTTCTGCATCTACACCTATAGGGTTCCACCCACTCCTCAGCCCATTTAGTCTGGCCCCTCACCCAGGACCTGTCCGGCTTGGGTGACCCTGCCAGGAGTAAAACTCCCGCCGGCATAGCTCCCGGGATCATTGAGGCGCTCAAGCTCTCCAACCACGGCAAGGTAGGCTTACATGTGGAGAGAAGCGTAGTAACGAATCGAGAGTTAGAAAGTCTAATAAGTAGATCTTCTAATAAAGGCATAGGTTCAGCATCGAACTTCGTAACTTGGTTCAATTTGCGATAATCTACGGAAAGGCGTATGTTATTGTCTTTCTTTCGAAGAATAACCATGGACGAAGAGTATGCTGAGGTGGATGGTTCAATTATCTTCAATTGTATCATTTCATCCAATTCTTTCTCGACTTGAGCTTGACAATGAATAGGAATAGGATATGGTCTTACTCTGATCGGAGTATGCTCAGTAAGTATAATGTCATGCTCAGTGACAAGTGTGTGACCAGGAATGTCGGTAAGGACATCCTGAAATACTTGTAGCGTAGAAGATACTTGTCGCTGTTCCTCAAAAGACAAATTAGAAGAAATAGTAACGTCTTTCCATGATTCCGTAGAAGTAAGTGGAATCATAGGAAGAGGTAGGTTAACATCCGAAAAAGTAGTTTCCTCATCTTGTATAACCGACAGGGATGAGATATGACCTTGTTGGACTGGAGAATCGTCCGTCGCCTGAAAAATAGGCTCCAAATGGTCTGGTCGCTCATGATATTCCGTAAGCATATTTATATGGAAGGTTTTAGGCCTTCCATCAATATCGACAACATAGTCGACATCGGAAATCTTCGAGACTATTATATATGGACCTTTCCATGTAATAAGCAGTCTGTTCTTCCTAGAAGGAAGTAAAACAAACGCTTTGTCTCCAGGACAAAGTTGACGTAGGCGTCTCTTCTTATTAGCAAATAGCCTTGCCTTTTCCTTAGTAAATTCTAATGATGAAGTTGCTAGCTTGCATGCTTCAATAATCTTTTTTCTGAGAGCAATGACATACTCATATGAAGATTGTGTGTCATTGTCGATATTATCAGTAGTTATAAGATCATGCAGCAAAGACATAGGACCGCTCGGTCGCGCGCCAAAGACAAGTTCAAAAGGAGAAAATCCTGTATGTTCGTTGGGGACCTCCCTATAGGCAAAGAGAGCCGCATGTAGGACCCTGTCCCAATCCTGAGGATGATCCTCAGTTATCTTCCCAAGTAAGTTCTTGAGTGTTCTATTAAGACGCTCAACTAACCCATTCGACATTGGGTGATAAATACTACTCATAGATCTCTTAATGTGCAGCGTAGACATTACCTGCGACATTGTCTCTGATATCAATTGTGTGCCATGGTCTGACAATATTTCCGCAGGAAAACCAAAGCGAGAAATATAAGCCAAAGAGCGTCTGCGATATCAGCAGTGGAAATGCTCTTAAGGGGAATAGCCTCTGGTCAACGTGTGCACATATCCACACACGTAAGGATAAATTGATGTCCTCTGGCCGATTTAGTCTTAAAAGGGCCAATGATATCTATGGCTATTTTCTGAAACGGCCGGATAGGAATGTCTGCTGCCTGAATAGGCGCAGCATGCCGTGGACGTCTAGACTTTACCTCTTGACATTTTTTGCAAGACCGGCAATAAATTCGTATGTCTTTATTTACAAATGGCCAAAAGAAAGATCCCAGAACTCTCGACTTAGTTCGGGAAAAACCCATGTGTCCAGCACACTGAGAATCGTGTGCATGTTGAAGAATTAAAGCTCTCCCACTTTTGGGCACGAGAAATTGAGAATGTATAGTCGCGTCTGAGTGTTGTACCATACGCACTAGTATATCATTCTTCATAGTGATATATGATTTGCGATTTGTATTCTGATTCGGATCACCGTTTTTAGCGAGAAGAAAGAATTTCTTTAAAGAAGGGTCTTTTTCTTGTAGTTTCACAAACGAGTCATGCTAAATCTCCAAGTGATCATCTTGGCTAACTACTTCATTAACTTCAGTAGATGAAGTTTGAGGAATAAGAGCTTGTGCTCTTGTTACCACTGCATTCTCTGTTTGCATATTCTGTTCTTCCCAGGCACCAATTTGTTGCGGGGTGCATTCCTTAACCACGTGAATACGACCGATTATAAGATCCGCAATAGGTTTAGGTAGAAGACACGCGTAGACATCTCCCGTAAAGAAAGGAGTAGCAATGTGAATAATAGCGGTCGAGTAGTTTTCAACTGTGCCACCAAATGTTACACATTTAACTATTTTTCCTGTGGCACAGCGTGCATCTATAAGAGATTGCTTAACTCCAATAGTAGTGCACCCAGAATCAAAAAGCAATGAGACTGGGTTACCATCCACGAGACCTCTATGCAAGATAAGCGATCCTCTCCCGTCATGCGCAATTGCAGCAGGGAGAGCAGGCAGAGGGTGACCACAACTTAAAGTAGACACAGTGGTCGGTTCAAATAATGTTGAGCATTGGGTGCATTTAGATGCTCTCCCAAAGTCAAAAGCTGCACAAGTGACAGCATTAGAATTTTTATTCTCGTTCACCTGATTATTGACACCATGGCACTCTTGTTGTACAGAGTTTCCCTGGTGATGTTATTTCTTTTTCTTGTACTGAGATCTACCACGATTATTATTCCCTCTGAAATTATCATAGTTTGATCTACCTTGATTATAATTTCCTCTGAAATTATCATAGTTCGATCTACCTTGATTATAATTTTCTCTGAAATTATCATAGTTTGATCTACCTTGATTATAATTTCCTCTGAAATTATCATAGTTTGATCTACCTTGACCACCGCTCTGGTTCGAATCCCAGTTTCCATAATCACTATTGTCATTGCCCCAATGACCATAGTGTTAACCTGTTTGGTTACCATGCCCCCGCGAAGGATAGCCTTGAAAGTGTCTACCTCTCCGCAAGTTTCCATAATTATAGGACCCGAAATAACGAGGACTATCAGATCGCCTCCAGTTCTTTGAAGAAGACCCATTATGTGATGGGGTACTCTGATTCTGATCATAATTACGATTGCTCTTCTTATTGAAGTTATGTTGAGCACCTTGCAATTTATTCATGAAGTTAGGGCCATATGGTGCTGCAAAAGCAACCGCAATTCTTCTCTAACCTTAGCATTGTTAACAGTAGCATGGGGGTGTGCAGTTACATACTGGCAACAGTATTCTTCCATGTCTTTTATGTCTTTAGGTTTACGTTCATGAATAAAAGCAAGGAAAGACTCATTGACAGATGACATAACTTTATCTCGAAGCAATAAGTCCATAAGGGCTTCATATGTTTTTTTCTGTTTTAGACAATTCAATCCACCGTGTGAATGTAAGACGTATCTTAGTAATAAAGTCAGAGAACTCTACTCCAGTTTCTGGTAGCATTGTCTTAAAACGAAGACGATAATCTTCTTCTTTTAATTGATATCTCTTAAGTAATGTTGCCCTGACAACATCATAATTAGTTCTATCAGTTTCCTCTACTGTCATTACAGTACTCAATGGTTCACCTGAAAGTAAATCCATCAGTTGTCCGACATATTGTTCCTTATCTACCTTATGCGCTACGCATGTTAATTGGAATCTATCCAGGTAGAATGTTATGTCGTCCTTTAGAGGGTTGAAAGGAGGTAATTTAACCTTGTAAGTGATCTCTTTTATCCTACCCGAAGTTGCTTGAGGAGCACTCATATTCATCACCTTTAATTTCTCCAACTCCATAGCTAATAGTTTTTCCTCATGTTTCCTTTGTGCTTTCTTTTCCTCAGCAGCAGCTTGAAGTTTTCTCTCTTCAGCAGCAGCAGCAGCTTGCAGTTTTCTCTCTTCAGCATCAGCTTGAAATTTTCTCTCCTCAGCAGCAGCAGCAGCTTGAAGTTTTCTCTCCTCAGCAGCAGCAGCAGCAGCAGCTTCTCTGTCTAATCTTTTATTTTCAGCTTCAGCAGCAGCTTGAAGTTTTCTCTCTTCAGCTTCTCTTTGTTGCTGTATTTTTCTATCTTCAGCTTCTCTGTCCAACTGCATTTGCATCTCAAACAAGATCTCACAAAAATTGTTTCAACTCTCAAAAATCAAACATTTTTTATGTCCGCACTCTAGACTTATATTCTATTATGCACATATTCAAAGTCACCTTTCTTATTGCTCAAATATCTGGAGTCGCTGTGGCTTGTCATTTTTGAAACGCCTAGAATCCCTACACAAAAGGGCGCTACGACTTGTTTGCCTGAATGATAACATTCCCAGTGCTCAGCTATTTTCACAGCTGAATGTTCTTCCTCTTAAAAAATTCTTCTTTTTCCAAGATCTCCTATTTGTGCATCAAATATTACACGGCAGAACGCCTTCATACTTGCAAAAGTTCTTTCGATATAAATACTGCTCATATTTTATACGTGGCGACCTAATTTTGGACCTTGCAAAACCTCGAACTGACCTCTTCCGAAGTTGTTTTAGTTATGCAGGTGGTTTAGCATGGAATTCTCTACCCAAGTCTGTTAAAACTGATAATTACACCACATTCAAAAGACATCTGCATTCACATGTCATGAAATCTTGTACACACATCTAACGACAATTCTGTTTCAGTTATTTCAACGTTTCCACGAGCATTTAACTATCATTGTAATATTTTTATTTTAAATTGAATTTTTTATATTAAGTAGCTCTATTGCTTGATCTCTCTCTCTCTCTCTCTCTCTCTCTCTCTCTCTATGTGCGTGAATGACTATGAGTAAATGTACTTGTCTGAGCTAAGTTTCTGATTGTGATGATATTATTAATTGATCCTGTCTGAAGTTGTTAATATTTTAATTTTTAACACACTGAAAATTGTATTGCAGGGCAGAAATGTAAAAAGGCAATTATGCCTATTTCTTTACCCTGATGAAATAAAGATTTCGTTCGTTCGTTCGTTCCTTTTCTCTTCAGCCTTCTGTGCCTTGGCATATTGAGCAAGTGCAAACTCTTCGAATTTGTCACCAGTTTTGCATGGGATTTCCCTTGCTCAATAAAGACATCCAATGTAGACATCCTGTCTAATAATATGAGATCAGACCTGAAAAATTGAATAAATTACCTTATCCCAACCTCAATGGGAGACAATTCTGTAATCCTAGACTTGTATACTCACTTCACTTTATTCTATCCCAATCTCCGTGGGAGACAAGTCTTTTAATCAAAAACTTATATGATCACATTGTTTCCTTATAATAATATGATCATAAATAACCTCTATCTGAAAAGTGCATCATATCAACAATAATAATCCATGACCAAGTATATATATAGACTGTGTATGATGAACAAGTAGACGATAACAATACAAAGACAACAATGTATAACAACCGAAAACGTTCGCAGAAGTCAAATGATAAATAAAGCTTAACTAAATGTAATGTTGTAAAAAATTACAATGATAACTGCGAAAAATCAAAACAGATCACAACACTGTTATAAAGAAAAAAGGGTGTATACAAATAAATGAAAGGAAAGAGAGGCGGACAGATACAAACAAAACAAATCGAAAATCAAAGAATGGGGAAAAAATAACGAAAACGACACTAACACATCTCGTCACAGCTAAGAAAAAAAAGAAAAGTAGCAACACAGTCGCTCGCAAATCTCGCTGTGGGAAATATGCGCAGTCCCTACAGAAAACACTCTCGATGGAACCTCTATCAAGTGGTATCTTCGAACGGAGTCACCTGCCCAACCAGCCCGCTAATCGCACACTAACACAACATGTAAACAAAGAACATGTAAACAAAGAATGCATTAATAAAGTGTGTTGCAAGAAGGCTCAGTTATACACAATAACGGTACAAAGTTTCCGAAAAAACAAACCGCCACTTATCTTAAATATAATCCTGGCCTTAGTCAACAATGTTGTCTGACAATAAACAGCAATGCGTGGAAGCTCCATCGTTGACAATTACAGTGATGAGACTTGTCACAACAGCTGAACTTGTATGTAAACACAAGTCGTGATCGTTCACAATGTAGGTCATCGACTAGTTTCAAACTGTTGAAGGTGTGTTGCTGTTATATGTTGAACAGTATAAATGATCTTGTCCAGTTTCCAATGTGTAGTTCCTCATCAATGTGTGTCCCGAATCAGTCCAATGAACAGCTTTAGACCCACTGATCTGGCATACCAAAAATTTTATTGTGGGTTTTTGTTTTACGACCGGTATAAATGTGACGGTGGGATCTAAACAATGTCTTTCTATGTACTGTTGAAGTCAGTCCGACCTGAGCCAAACAGCTTGGTTATGCATGAATAGCTCACCAGGCGTTGAGGCGCTAACAGGATGTCATGTTGACATACACACATCAGACATTTCTGGTATGTGAGGTACTCGAAGTTTGTATGGTTGACTAGTGATGTGGGTGTGTAGAGACACGAATGCGTTTAGGCTCTTGGATATGTAAACAAGGCACCCACTCACTCACATGTAGTAGTCAGTAATTGTGGAAAACTGCTGGCACTTTTAACCATTTAATCACGAGACACAGGGACATCAAACAGTTACAGTCAAATGGACGAGAATCAAGGACAACATATATATTGGAAATGACTGGCAAAACATCTGTTAAATTGCAGCTTAAACCATTCATCTATAAGGACGTTATCGACAATGGTCTGTCCTTTAACAACTTTTCACATGTGGTGATAATTATAAACATCGAACATCATCAGTTCTGTATAGCTCGTAGGTATGAGTTAATAACGCTGGCTTGACAACATATTCTTTTCGTACTGTATCTCAGGCCTCTGACTGAACGCGTCAGGTAGTCTTTTGACAAATATAGTTGCTTAAACATAGAAGTCTGTGAACTTGTAAATAAAGTCAAGACTCCATCTGGCTCCTCCCGCTAGGCACTCCTTCTTCTGCTCCAAGTTACAGGCCGTAATGACGGGCCTTATAATGGTTGATAAGCAACTGTAGATTTTTTCCATAGGCATGTATTATCTTCCATGTTGAAACATACCGCCATCCTGCGGGTTTCATATTAGTATACGTACATTGTGCTTCTCTAAAGTACTTCAACGAATAGACCTAGTTCGCTACGTCAAGCACACATAATGGACTCTGGATCACAAGAACTGTGAGTGCTACTCACAGGTTCATACAAAATGTTCTGCAAACTTTGCGTAATAATTAAGTTATTTTACCTTGGACAGAATTCCGAGAAATACAGAAATAACACATGTAGTCATACTAGACTAACAGAATAACTCTGGGGAAAGTCACTAACATCACAAGACTATCTTTTCATCAGGTAATGCAGAGAAGAAACAACGGACAATTTCGTCCGGCAGAAATCAGCTCATCACCCACAGACGGAAGTGATCTCGGTTCGCGCTGAAACTTTGCGCATGCGTAAACAGAACAGATTTGAGAACAGTTAGCTACCCCATCTTAAGACAGAATAAACACAGGGAAGGTAATCCCTAATCAACCTGTGTCAGGGAGTTAACATACAGTTCTGTACCTTCGATTATCAAAAATATTAAATAGATTTACATCTTCTGGAACCGACAAAAATGACGGCAACAGTGTGTGTTTGCATATTTGTGGTTATTGATGATTATTGATGACTACTGATGATTATTGAGATTATTAATGATTTTTGGAGGTAATTTATGTTGGTTGAGATGATATGCATTATTTTCATGCGTTTCTTCTTTAATAAAGTATACACCTTTATTAATGTGCTGTTCACGACCCTTCCATCCATAGTTAACATTTTTTAGCTCTTTGCTATACTCTCTATGTAGGATTAAGAGAAAAGAGTGAGAGCAGAAGGTGCTTAGACAGTTTAAGTGAGTTGAGGGCTTGGAGAGAGTGATAACTTTAATAAATCTTCTCCAGCTTTGTCTCAAGTCCATCTCCTATTTACACCTTATCTAAAGTGTGTAATCTATAACTCTGTCAGTCCACTATCCCTTGTCGATTTCACTACTATTGTCCAACTCGACAAAATACTCTACTACTTTAACTCAACCACGACAACATGAGGGCTCGTCCGGGATTCTTGAACCCATCTACCACGACAACATGGGTTGCTCTCCGGGATTCTGAGCTACAGCTGCAGCAATCGCAACAGATGAGGTCGCAGTCTGGTAGGAATCTCTCACAAGATTCTATGTTGATTCTTAGAGTTTAGTGTTCTGCAGATTATAGGAATTTCTATCCCCTAGACAAATCGAACTATTTCTTTTGGAGGAAGTCTGAACAGCGTTTTCTCCATAGCTATCATAAATATTAAGTTACATTTATTGTTCATGCTACACATGAGACAGCTGGTAAAGGTTGCTGGTATCACTGCTGAGTTTTTTGGGTTGACAAATCTGACGACTATCGTCGTAAAAGTCCGTAATTTTTTTTTAAGGGTTAATATTTTTTTCAGGAGTAGCTCTTTAACCTGAGATAAGAAGCTACATATAGTCAGTTACTAGCTTGCATTTTTACCAAGGGAGGGTGTTCATTCGGATCATAGTAACAAATACTCTCTATAGCTAAGTACTGACAGAAGTTGGATACGATTTTGGTTATGATTATAGGATGTTCTAAGGACATGTAACGGACGTCTATGGAAAACATAGATTACTGTCATGTAGTCCGTACTCCACGAACTTTAAAAGGAGGGGCAACTTGTCACAGTGACTGTTAATTTTTTTTATCATTCCGTTCCATAAAATATTACTTTTTTAATGTCCTGGTTTCCTCGTCATTTGTATTCTTCTTTTCTTTCATTTTCACCTTCTCTAACCCCACCCGAAGTTTGTTTACGTTCTGGGTGGCCTTCAGAATAAATTCCTACAGCGGTCAGCGAACGGTAACGTTACATCAACGCACCGGTGGCTCGTTTGACCAGAGAAACATTTCTGTTACGCTTATAGTGTTTCAACGAGCGAAAGGGTTTCTGTGAAAGAAACCGCTTGTCTATGGGAGATAACTTCTGCAGGTGGTCTCTGTGTTTGGCCTTCAGAACGCATTAGTGATCATAATATTATGTCTATCTGGGGAATTTCTGGCGTTTGTTGTCTTTGATGAAGTCTCTAGAGAAACTTCCGTCTTACTCTTTATTACGCATTACGCTAATACATCTGTAGAATTAGGCTATGCAGGTGTCCCCGGTAGCGTTGGTTGTAAACTATAAGATTTGAGAATTTTAATACGTCAAACACACTCGTAGATACTTCCTGGCCCGAGATGGACCATCATGAGATAAGGCAGACTTTAACACAGAACTAAATGTTAAGGCCTATCTCTAGTCATTTTTCGGGGTGAGTGACATATCTTATAATTATAATATGATATATCATGTTAGCTTTATATATATATATATGATAGGAAAGTGACTAGAATTCATTTCTAAGGACTTCTCCTAGTCATTTAGTTCAGTGATAATGTAGCGCTGTCTACGGCCTTAGTTAAGTGGTGCTTAAACAGTCAGGTGTCAGCGTTATGGTTTATCATGGGTTCAATGTTAGACTTACGATAACAGACACTCACTAGGCGTAGAATCAGTCCACAGATGCTTATCATGAGTGTACTGTCATTTTGATGCCTGATTGTTACCACTTCCACGAACCTTTCAAACACGCATTCGCAAACTACTGAGATTTACTCACTTTATACATTACACACTACACCTCAAGTCATCTACATGAATGCCAGCATTTTTGCGGCCAACCAGGACCTGTATGTATTCATGTCAGCCTGCATTGAGCGGAGTCATATAAATACTAACTCTGGACATTCGTCAACATTCCATACTTAATATTTACAGTGGCCAAACTGTACCTACATTATTTGTGTCACGGGCACCTGCCACGCTTCAACGCATACAGTGACACTTCAGGCTGTTTACATTGTGCGAGCCTTACACACTTAAGGGACAGCTCGCTACACTTACACCTTAACATGCACGATGCTCAACTTTAACAGACTGGAGGCCAAATTATCCGGTTTTAACAGTTGGTGTACCAGTTTTGATGGGGCTTATTGGAAGTTTCAAGTTCGCCTACAATGGAATGTACTCAGCACTGTGTAGTTGTTGACACACCCACTACATCAGCTCACAGGACGTAACTAGGTCATCAGGTCGAGTGCCGTTTCAAGTTCGGCTGCAGTATTATCATCATCATTATTTTGAGAAGCAAGTTCAGCTGCAGTATTATCATCATCATTATTTTGAGAAGCAAGTTCAGCTGCTGTATCATCATCATCATTTTGAGATGCGAGTTCAGCTGCAATAGGTAAGAAGGTCAAGTACCGTTGTTATCATTATCATTTTGGAAGCAAGTTCAGATGTGTTCAGCGTTGGATCATCTTATCCTTAGAACGTTGACGATAGATCTTCATCGTTGTGGACAATAGGATTATAAAGATAAGTGGCCGTTTTGTGTCGTGAACCGTGCCTTGTCTTGTGCATGAACTAAGCCTTCCTCATTTGAATATCCTTATATATGCTTTTGTGTTTTCATGTTTACATGTGTTATGTGTATGTTGATATTTTGCGGGATCCAGGTTGGGCGGTGACTACTTTGGACAATACCACGTCACAGAGGTCTTCCACTGAGAGTGTTCTATAGGGACTCTGCAAATTTCCTTGTGAAATTTGCTAGCAACTTTTGTTGCTATTTCCGTTAGGTGTGACGAAGTGTAATTTTTCGTTGTTTTCGTTATATTTTTTTTTGTTCTTTAGTTCTGATTTTATTTGTTTGTATTTGTAGGTCTCCTCTTTTCTATTATTTAGTTCTATACACCCTTCTGTTTATACACTGTGACGTCATTTGGTTGTTGACATTTTCGCATATGTCATCACATTTTTTTGTGATATTTTCTTCAGTTTTGCTGTTTATTTAGTTGACTTTTGCGAATGTTTTCGTATTGTCTTTGATCTTTGTGGTTGTTTACATTGTTCTTGGTCAGCATTTAATATTAATAAATATATGCTCATGCACTATTAGCTGTGTAGTGCACTTATGATAACAGACTGATGGATCTGCTCATACACTATTAGTTGTTTAGTGCACTTATGATAAAGAATTGACTGGTATTATTATTATTATACAGTTGATTATGCAGGTTCTTTGTCAATGACTTGTTTTCCACAGAGACTACGCTAATGTATTGTGATTATACAAGTATTTGAGTTAAGACATGTTACCATTAGGGTTGAAATAAGATAATAAATTATTTCAGGTTTTGGACTCATACTATTAGACAATATGTCTACTCTTGATTTCTTTATTGAGCAGGGTAAATCCCTTGGTAAGAATGGCGATAAGTTAGAAGAATATGCGACTGCTCAATATGACAAAGCATTACAGTTGGAAGAAAAGAGAATGGAAAGAGAAGCTGAACAAAAGATAGCAGAAGCTGAACAAAAGAAAGCAGAAGCTGAGAATTTGAAATTACAGATGCAGGTGGAGGAAAGGAGATTCCAGATGGAAATGGAAAAACAAAAAAGAAAGTTACAAAAGGAAGCTGAAAATAAAAGATTAGAAATTGAAGCCGAAAATAAAAGACTAGAAATTGAGGCTGAAAATAAAAGACTAGAAAAAGAGGCTGAAAATAAAAGACTGGAAAGAGAAGCTGAAGAAAGAAGGTTACAAAGAGAGGCTGATGAGAGAAAAGCAAAAATGCAGCATGAAGAAAAACTCTTAGCTTTGGAGTTGGAGAAGATGAAATTGATGAACATGGGTAATGCTAATGATCCAAATAAGGTGTCATCTTCTGAGAAGTCTAATGCTAGTACTTTTAAGATTAAATTACCAGCTTTCAATGCTTCCAGTGACGATATAACATTTTATCTGGACAGATTTGAACGGTCATGTAAAACATATAATATAGACAAATCACTATATGTTGATCAGTTGTCAAATATACTTAAAGGTGAAGCTCTTAGTATGCTAAGCATGGTAGATGATCCTGACAAGAACAATTATGAGGTTGTCAGGGTGGCTTTATTAAAGAAATACCAGCTTAACGAAGACGGCTATCGTATGCAATTTAAAAATATGTTGCCAGAGACTGGAGTAGAATTCTCTGAATTCATTTCCAAAATACGTCTCACATTTACACGTTGGGTTGAGCTGTCTAAGACAGAACATACATTTGAAGCACGTATGGACTTACTACTTAGAGACAAAGTTATGTCTTCTGTCAACAAATCTTTTCTTGTTTTTCTTCATGAGCGTAAGCCTAAAAACATAAAAGAAATGGAAGAATATTGTTGCCAGTATGTTACTGCGCACCCCCATGTAACCATTAGCAGCTCTAAAGTAAAGGAAGGTTTGCCAGTTGCTTCGGCAGCACCATATGGCACAAACTTCCTGCGTAAATTTCAGGGTACTCAACAAAATTTTAATAAGAAGAGTAACCGGAATTATGCTCAGAATCGGGGCAATCTATCACATGGTGATTCTTCTTCGAAGAACTGGAGACGAGCTGATAGCCCTCGTTATTCCACACCCAATAATTATAGACATTTTAGAAGAGGTTATAATAATAGAGGTGTTCAAAACTATTCTTCGCGGAGACCTCAAACCCAAACTAATAGATGTTTTCATCAATATGGAAACGATAATGATAACTATGGAAACTGGGATTCAAATAAGGATAACAGTTACAATAGAGAAAATAATGATAATTTCAGAGGCAATAATGGTTGCGGTAGATCTCAACATAGGAGAAAGAGATATCAACAGGCAAACTCTGTACAGCAAGAGTCTCAGGGAGCCTGTAAGCAGAATAATGATAATAAAAACTCTAACGCTATCTCTTGTTCTGCCTTTGACTTTGGGAGAGCAACTAAATACCCCCAATGCTCTACTTTTTTCGAGCCGACTACTGTAACTACCTTGAGCTGTGGTCACCCTCTTCCCGCTCTGCCCGCTGCAGTTGCGCATGACGGGAGAGGTTCTCTTATCCTACTTAAAGGTCTTGTAAATAGTAATCCAGTCTCAGTTCTTTTTGATTCTGGATGGACTACTATTGGAGTTAAGCAATCGCTAGGTGATTCATCCTGTGCTACAGGAAAGGTGATCAAATGTGTCACATTTGGTGGCACTTTGTAAAAGTATCCTACTGCCATAATACATATTGCTACTCCCTTCTTTACGGGAGATGTCCACGCGTGTCTTCTACCAAACCATATTGCGGACCTTATTATCGGTCGTATTCACGGAGTTAAGGAATGTACCCCACAGCAGATTGCTGCTTGGGAAGATCAAAATAAAATATGCATGCTACCAATGCAGTGGTCACAAGAGCACAAGCTCTGGAGACACCTCAAACTACATTGACTAGTAATAATGAAGTGCATAGCCAAGATAGTCACTTGGTTATTTCACGTGACTCTTTCATAAAATTGCAAGAAGATCCTTCTTTACAAAAATTCTTCATTCTAGCGAAAAAAGGTGATCCAAATCAAAATACAAATAGAAAGTCTTAGATTACTATGAAGAATGGCGTACTTGTACGTATGGTACAAGACTCGACTGTGTCTTCACATTCACACATTCTTGTGCCTAAGAGTATGAGATTGCAAATTTTGCAACATGCTCGTGACTCGCAATGTGCTGGACATATGGGTTTTTCCCGTACAAAGTCGAGAGTCCTTGCGGCTTTCTTTTGGCCATTTGTCAATAAGGACATACGTATTTACTGCCGATCTTGCAAAATATGTCAAGAGGTCAAATCTAGAGGACCACGACATGCAGCGCCTATCCAGGCTGCAGACATTCCTATTCGGCCGTTTCAGAAAATGGCAATATATATTATTGGTCCTTTTAGGATCAAGTCGGCCAGAGGTCATCAGTTTATCCTTACGTGCGTCGACATGTGCACACGTTGGCCAGAGGCTATAACTCTTAAGAGCATCTCTACTGCCGATATCGCAGACGCTCTTTGGTTGATATTTTCTCGTTTGGGTTTCCCAAGAGAAATATTGTCAGACCATGGCACGCAACTTATATCTGACACTATGTCACAGGTAATATCTACTCTACAAATTAAAAGGTCTCTCAGCAGTATTTATCACCCAATGTCAAACGGGTTAGTTAAGCGTTTGAATAGAACACTCAAGACTTTACTTGGGAAGATAACTGAGGATCATCCTCAGGATTGGGACAGGGTCTTACCCGCGGCTCACTTCGCTTATAGAAAGGTTCCCAATGAACACACAGGGTTTTCTCCTTTTGAACTTGTCTTTGGCGAGCAACCGCGCGGCCCTATGTCTTTGCTCCACGATCTTATCACTGCCGATAATATTAGCGAATACACACAATCTTCATACGAGTATGTCATTGCTCTGAGGCAAAAGATCATTGAGGCATGCAAACTAGCAACTTCTTCTTCCGAATTTGCTGAAGAAAAGGCAAAACAATTTGCAAATAAGAATAGATGTCTACGACAACTTTGTCCGGGTGACAAAGCATTCGTTCTACTTCCTTCTAGGGAGAACAGACTTCTTATTGCATGGAAAGGTCCATATGCGATAGTCTCAAGAATTTCCAATGTCGACTATGTTGTCGATATTGATGGAAAGCATAAAACTTTCCATATAAATATGCTCACGGAATTTCATGAACGACCGGACTATTTGCAGCCTATTTTCCAGGCGACGGACGATTCTCCTGTACCTCATGGTCATTACTCATCCCTGTCGGTTATACAGGATGAGGAAACTACGTTCTCAGATGTCAATCTTCCTCTTCCTGTAATCCAACTTCAATCTACGGAATCTTGAAAAAACGTTACGGTTTCTTCTAATCTTTCCGCTGAGGAACACCGACAAGTCTCTTCGATGTTACAAACATTTCAGGATGTCCTTACCGACATTCCGGGACACACACATGTCATCGAACATGACATAATACTTACTGACCATAATCCTATAAGAGTCAGA
Organism: Oreohelix idahoensis; assembly: GCA_024509875.1. NCBI lineage: Eukaryota > Metazoa > Mollusca > Gastropoda > Stylommatophora > Oreohelicidae > Oreohelix > Oreohelix idahoensis. The sequence goes on from JAMPIV010006530.1 coordinate 207,046, forward strand.
CCTTATCCGATACCTATCCATTTTCAGTCACAAGTCGAAAAAGAATTGGATGAAATGATACAATTGAAAATAATTGAACCATCCACTTCAGCATACTCTTCGTCCATGGTTATTGTTCGAAAGAAAGACAATAACATTCGCCTTTGCGTTGATTATCGCAAATTGAACCAAGTTACGAAGTTCGATGCTGAACGTATGCCTTCATTAGAAGAGCTACTAAACAAACTTTCTAATTCTAAATTCTTTACCAAACTCGATTTGTCGAAAGGTTATTGGCAAGTTCCTTTAACTGAATGCGCCAAACCTCTTACAGCTTTTTCTACACCTAGGGGTCTATTCCAATGGAATGTCATGCCTTTCGGCCTTATGAACGCCCCTGCTACATTCGTACGCATGATGCGTCGAGTTCTCTCATATCGTACAGATGTCATAGCATACTTAGACGATATCTGTCTCTTCAGTGATTCCTGGGAAGATCACTATTTGGGTTTATACGAATTGCTGTCTACTCTTCGTGAGTATAATTTAACTGCAAAACCCTCTAAAGCCTTTATAGGATTTAGTGAAATTTCTTTCCTGGGTCACCGTGTTGGTCATGGTCTCTTAAAGACAGAGGACCACAATATTTTAAAGATACTAAACATTTCTGTCCCTAAGACGAAAAAACAAGTACGTAGTCTCTTAAAAGGTAAAGGAACCCGTTACACGCCTATTGAGGCATATTGGGAATATGGTGTTAGGCCCATATTATCTTGACCGTCGGCACACGAGGGGTGATGTGGTAGGCATCACGCCGGCCGCCTTAACCTTCCCAGAGTAGCTCTGGTACCCATTTGGGGCTGGGTCGACCCAGGAGCCGTTTGTGGCCTAAAAATTTTTCCGCCTCATCTGGGGATCGAACCATAGACCACTGCGCTAGGAAGCCAGTGCACTAACCACTATGCTACCGCGGCTCCATACGTAGTCTCTTAGGTTTGATACAATTTTACGGACGATTCATTCATAATCTATCCTCGATTATGGCACCTCTTTCAACCTTATTGAAAAAAGGATCGCCTAATCTGATCCGCTGGTCTCAAGAATGCCAATCCTCATTGGACCAGATTAAAACTTTATTTTCATCTCCACCTATCTTAAGGTTACCTACTATTGAGAAGACGTTTGTTCTTCGAAGTGGCGCTTCATCTACTGAGATTGGGGCAGCAATAATGCAGGAGTATTCAGATACTCTGCATCAGGTGATGTATATTTCTAGGAAGCTAAATGCGGCAGAAAGGAATTACTCGGTTTTAGACCGTGAATTGTTGGCTATGGTTTGGTCAATTCTCAAGTTACAAAGATTCTTTCTGGGCGCGCATTTCATTGTGGAAACCGACCGAAAAGCTCTTACAGCTATTCAGAGTAAAAACTTGAAGAGCTCGAGATCCACTCGATATGCCATTGCTCGTCAACCTTTTCATTTCACGGTACGAGCTATCCTTACTTGATTACTTAGTCGTTCCCCTTCTACCGTGAGGTGTAGAGGTTTGGAAGAGAGAGCGCCAGACTATTCTATCGGCTGTCTTCCTCCTGGCCTGGTTCCATTCTAGTCCTCGGTCCTTCAAAGATTGTCTAATGTTGTCCTCCCAGCGGACTCTGGTTCGTCCTCGGGGTCTGGATCCTTGGCTCTTTGTTTCCCATGCTTGTCGTGGTAGCTGATCTTCTCCCATTCTGCAGACATGGCCAAACCATCTTAGTTGGGACTGTTCTACTTGGGTCTGTAGGGGGTGGCATTTTAGGCCTTGACGTATCGTCTGGCTGCGTACCATGTCTCTTCTTGTTACTTCAACCACCTTCATCAAATACCTCATTTCTGAGGTTTGGATCTGGCTTTTATGGGTTGTAGTCATTGCTATGACTCGCATCCATATGTCAAGACTGGGACATAGGTGGAGCGATATACAGCCATCTTCGTTTTCTTACCAACCTCTCTCTTGCTGAGAAATCCTCGATTTATGGCCTGAAAAAGTCTCCCAGCTGCTGCTTTTCGAGTGGCCAACTCTTCTTTGATGCCTCCCTTTCGGTCTATAATAGCTCCGAGGTATTTAAAGTGGTCGACCTGCTCCAGGACCTGTTCTCCCAGCTTAATCTGATGTCTTCTTTCCTCTCGAGATATCACCATGGATTTTGTTTTAGAGCTGCTTATGACCATCCCTCTCTTCTCCAGCTCTTCCTTCCAGACTTGCAGGTTGGATTGGAGATGTGCCTCTGATTTAGCAATCAGGGCAACGTCATCAGCAAATGCCAGCTATGAAATATAGACCTGTCCCATCTTCCGGTACCCCACTGAATACTTTCTTGTTCTCTCCTTACATGCCTTGATGACATCGTCCATAAGGAGTATGAAGAGGTAAGGTGATAGGATATCACCTTGTCTTACAACAGTGGTGGTCCTGAACTCTTCTGACTTATGGTTTGCTGTCCTCACATAATTTCTGCAAGACTTGTAGAAGCTCTGTATAGCATGAATCAGAGGTGCTGGAATATTCTTCCTTGCCAAACAGTCCCAAAGTTTGCTCCAAGGGACCCTGTCAAACGCCTTTTCCAGATCTATGAAACAAAGATGGATCTCACTCTTATACTCAAGGGCCTTTTCACTCAGCTATCCGTGGTTTGGATAATGTCATGGCGGATATACTGTCTAGATGCCCACGTGACTCCACTTAACACTTCTGTCCTAGAAATTCCTTATACACGTCTAGACTTATGATAGTTCTTGACTATATAATATATATGTTAACATCATTGTGTTCACCTGAGTGTTGTAAATTACGTGATTTCTTTCGCTGTTACCTTCTTTAGTATGACAAAGGAAGGGTTAGTGATCACAATACAAGGAACAAAAGTTCCCACAGCCACAGTTATAGTATGATTTGTATGTTTCATTAATGTATATTAGAAACCTTGCAGTTATCATATGGAATTATTTGTATTTTCTCAGCAGAATCATTTCTGGTGCGTAAAGAATCTCTCCGTGTTGTCATCCTTGATGTAATACAAGGTCTATCCTTACCATGGCACTGGAATGCGCTTACTTAGGATTTGTTCGGCGACAGCATGTTTTGTATTATATCGTTGATGTTAGATAACATTATATTAAATTATATATTACATGTTAGTATAATGTACCTTTTTTGGTTAAAGTGATTGTATCACTGGGTTTTCATGATTTGTCCATTGATAAATGGGGAATAAAGTACTTAACGTAATATAATATGTTATAAATATATATGTTGATCTCATTACAACTTTGCCAGCACTATAATGTACGTTAGTGGCTCCTCCCTGGATATGTGTATACTTAAAGTATTATTTCTCTAATGTAGTGAGATATATTCTCACTTGACGTTTTATTCATATTAAGCATTACAGTTATTTGCAATACTTCTCACCTGCGCATTATTGGTGCGTTACGAGCTTGTAGTATCTCGCTCTTGGAGGTATTTTTAAAAAAAAATGTTCCATTTTTTTCCCCGGAGAGGGCGGTAAACTGTAACGGTCAGTTGTCTGAGTCTATGTATGTAAAAGTGCTTGGTTAAAAGCTGGGAACATTATTATTAATTTCCTTGTCTCAGGGCATTAACCCATGGTTTTGTTGGGATGATTGTTGTCAGGGGAGTGATCTCACTTGTCTGTTATGTCTGTGGTTTGATTTGAAAACCGATGTCAGTTTTGCCTGAAAGGGTTTCAAACCGCCTATTTTGAGCGGTGCTCAGAAAGGTCTTGCGTGTTAGTGCGCACGCGTAGCTTCTGGCGGGATTGGCTGTAGACGCCATTACCGAGAGAGTTCGGGCTGTGTTTTCAGTGAGTAAAGATGTCTCTTGATATAAGTCCTCTGTGGGTCGACAAGATGTCGGATATTATTTCATGTGCTTATTCTAACCGCCGTGGAGGCAATGTGAGTGTGGTTATATTTATTCTGAAGGGACAGAAGGTAATTGACTCTTTGAACTGTTTCTCTTATTTGCTAGAATCTTCATGGCTCGTATTATCGACAGTTTATGATTCTTTCCCTGAGCGGGAAAACGTACTTAACGTAATATAATATGTAATAAATATATATGTTGATCTCATTGCAACTTTGCCAGCACTATAATGTACGTTAGTGGCTCCTCCCTGGATATGTGTATACTTAAAGTACTCAGAAACGTCTTGCGTGTTAGTGCGCATGCGTAGCTTTATGCGGGATTGGCTGTAGACGCCATTACCGAGAGAGTTCGGGCTGTGTTTTCAGTGAGTCAAGATGTCTCTTGATATAAGTCCTCTGTGGGTCGACAAGATGTCGGATATTATTTCATGTGCTTATTCTAACCGCCGTGGAGGCGATGTGAGTGTGGTTATATTTATTCTGAAGGGACAGAAGGTAATTGACTCTTTGAACTGTTTCCCTTATTTGCTAGAATCTTCATGACTCGTATTATCGACAGTTTATGATTCTTTCCCTGAGCGGGAAAACGTACCACCTACGTATCCTTGAAAGGAAGCTCACTATGTATTCTGATATTATGCACTAGGCTGGTGCATGCCCGAAGTACTTATATATGTTGTGTGTATCCCGCATGACGGCGATACTATGTATACAAGGTGGGATTCCCCTTGTTTAATGAAAAAGCACCCGGGGCCAATATTGAACTGTAAGCCTGCCATTTTCCGTGGCCGGTTGGAGACATCAAGTATCTGACTTATCAACATATGGGATATATCTTCCCTGAAGCTGATGAGTGAGAGAATTGTACGAGATCAGCGTTACTCGTATTATCGACAGTTTATGATTCTTTGCCTGAGCGGGAAAACGTACCACCTACGTATCCTTGAAAGAAAGCTCACTATGTATTCTGATATTATGCACTAGGCTGGTGCATGCCAGAAGTACTTATATATGTTGTTTGTATCCCGCATGACGGCGATACTATGTATACAAGGTGGGATTCCCCTTGTTTAATGAAAAAGCACCCGGGGGCAATTTTGAACTGTTAGCCCGCCATTTTCCGTGGCCGGTTGGAGACATCAAGTATCTGACTTATCAACATATGGGATATATCTTTCCTGAAGCTGATGAGTTAGAGAATTGTACGAGATCAGCTTTACTAAATACATGCATAGCTGATGATGAACTTTATTCATATATTAAGACCATGAACTGTTTTGATGACCATTGATACTCATGTCAGCGTACCTGTCGCTTGTGGCGTAATAAAGTAATGTAAACGACAGCAGAGGGACAGGAAACAAGATGGGCAGAGCACTTCAGAGAAACTCTGAACAAGGAACCACCAGAAACACAATTGAATGTTCCTGAAGCAAAAAATCGCTAACTAAAATGGTTGAACCAGGCGAGAATGGATCAGAACGCCTGTTAACGCTCCGCCTGCAAACTAGCACAGGTCCCATCACCCTTGTCAGTGTGTATGCTCCTACTCTGTACTCTGCCTCAGAAGCTAAAGATGAGTTCTACGAGAATCTAACAGCAATTATCAAAAGCATACCTAGGCAAGAACAGCTTGTTCTCCTTGGTGACTTTAACGCTAGAGTGGGTGTCGATAATGTTTCATGGCCTTCATGTCTGGGCAGGTTTGGTATTGGCAAGATGAATGAAAATGGACAACGGCTCTTAGAGTTGTGCGTCCACCATGACCTCTGCGTGACCAACACCTACTTTCAGACAAAACCCCAGTATAAGGTGTCATGGAGACACCCACGATCCAAGCACTGGCACCAACTTGACCTGATTCTCGTCAGAAGGCCACTCCTCAGGTCTGTGCTCTCCACGCGCTCGTACCATAGTGCAGACTGTGATACAGATCACTTCTTGGTTTGCTGCAAAATCAGAGCACAACCAAGAAAACCCTATCGTGTCAGACATGAAGGGAAACCACGCATTGATATCAGCAAGATGTCAGAAACTGTCATGATCGCTTAATTTACTGCGACCTTCCAGAAAGTGCTCAGCAGCCCTCAGCATGGTGATACTATTACAGAAAACTGGGAGCATCTACGGAACACCATTCAAAGTACTGCACTTGCCACCTTTGGTAAGAAAACAGCAAAGTCAAATGACTGGTTTGATGCTTCATCAGATGTGATGGAACCTGTCATTGAAGCTAAGCGCAGTGCTATGAATGAATACAAACGTTCACCGAGTGCCAGAACCCTACAGATCCTGAGGGCTACGAGAAGCAAAGTTCAACAAACTGCTCGACGCTGTGGAAATGACTACTGGCTCCAGCTCAGTGAGAGCATCCAGATCGCAGCGCAAACAGGCAACATTAGACAAATGTATTACGGTATAAAGAAAGCACTTGACCCCCATAAAAGTAAGACGGCACCGCTAAAAACCATCAGCGGAGAGAAGCTAACCGATAAGGGTAAGCAGATGGAGAGGTGGGTCGAGCACTACTCTGAGCTTTACGCTAGAGACAATACCGTTACGTCTGCAGCCCTTGATGGTGTCAACAGTCTGCCAACTATGGAGGAGCTGGATGCCTAACCAACATTAGAGGAAATCAGCACGGCCATTGATATCTTCGCATCTGGCAAAGCACCAGGCAGTGATGGGATTCCTCCTGATTTAATCAAATGCTGTAAGAGCACGCTATTACATCCCCTGCATAGGATGCTGTGCCAGTGCTGGGAAGAGACAACTATTCCTCAAGACATGCGAGATGCCAAGATTGTAACACTGTATAAAAATAAAGGAGACAGAAGTGATTGCAATAACTACAGAGGCATCTCTCTTCTTAGTATTGTTGGTAAGGTTTTTGCCAAAGTCATCTTAATGCGACTACACAAGTTAGCTGAGCGCATATATCCAGAGTCACAGTGTGGATTCCGAGCTGGCAGATCAACAACAGACATGATCTTCTCTCTCCGCCAGCTTCAGGAAAAATCAAGAGAGCAGAAAAGACTATTATATATCGCCTTTATAGACCTCACAAAAGCATTCGACCTGGTTAGTAGGGATGGACTCTTTAAAATCCTCCTGAAAATAGGCTGCCCTTCTAAAATGCTGGAAATGAAAAAGTCATTCCATGACGGCATGAAGGGAACAGTCCAGTATGCTGGAAGCACGTCACAGCCCTTTGATATACGAAGTGGCGTTAAACAAGGCTGTGTTCTGGCTCCGACCCTCTTCGGAATCTTCTTTGCCTTACTCTTGAAACATGCATTCAGAGATGCAACTGAAGGAATATGCCTTCACACTAGGTCAGATGGCCGTCTGTTTAATCTTTCAAGGCTGAAGGCAAAAACAAAAATCAGAAGGGTCACTATAAGAGACTTGTTGTTCGCTGATGATGCTGCAGTCGTCACTCAAAGCCAACTGGAGCTTTAGAGCTTGATGAATCGCTTCACTAAAGCATGCAAGGACTTTGGCTTCACAATAAGTCTAAAGAAAACGAATGTGCTGAGTCAGGATGTGGGTGCTGCACCAGTTATCACTATCGATAACTATGAATTGGCAGTGGTGCACCACTTCACATACCTAGGGTCTACCATCAATGACAAACTCTCACCGGATACAGAAATCGACAGCCGCATTGGCAAAGCTGCAGCTACCTTTGCCCGCCTCACATCTCGTGTTTGGGGAAACTCTAAACTCACAATGAAGACCAAAGCTGCGGTATATAATGCCTGCGTCACCAGCACACTCCTATATGGCAGCGAGACCTGGACGACCTATGCTAAGCAAGAAAGGAGGCTCAATACCTTCCATTTGCGGTGTCTACGCCGCATCCTCGGCATCTCGTGGAAAGATAAAGTGACAAATGTCGAGGTGTTGTCACGTGCTGGTCTTCAAAGTATGTATACGCTTCTTAGACAGCGCAGACTTCGCTGGCTTGGCCATGTTCGCCGCATGGAAGATGGTCGCATCCCAAAAGATATCTTCTACGGACAATTAGCAGATGGCAAGAGAACAGTTGGGCGACCACAGCTGAGGTTCAAAGATGTGTGCAAGAGAGATATGAGGGCACTGGACATGGATCCAGCAACATGGGAGGATGAAGCTGCCGATCGCACTAAGTGGCGATGCTATTTACGGCGCCACCTCAGATTGGGCGAAGAGAGGCTCACACAAGAAGCAGAGGTGAGGAGAAAACGTCGTAAGGAGCACCAGGAAAATAAGCAGCTGAGGGCTGTCACCTCAGGGGCTCATTCCCATATACAGTTATGACTGAAGGGGCTATTATTATTATTATTCACTAACTCTCCTTTTAAAGCTGTAGAGAATTGATATGTCATTTATACGATCATATGTAAACGTTGCTGCAAAACCTATATTGGCCAAACAGGCAAACGACTTGGGGACAGATTCAGCCAGCACTTAAATGACATCGCTCAGCAAAAGTCAACACCAGTTGCTATACACTTCAATGGTCCTGACCACCATGGTCCCATCGACATCCAGGTCACAGCGATCCGATCCTGCTCCTCTGACACTGCCAGCCGAGAACAGCTTGAGAACCGTCTTATCCACCGCATGGGGTGTCTAAAACCAGCCGGTCTCAACACTTTTCACACCTTTGTCTGAGGTCACCCTTTCCTCTCTTGCTCTATTTTACTCTTTCCACTCTTATCCTATTCTTCTATTTGTATGCCATATACATTTTTATTTTTTATTTTTTTTTTTTTTTTTTTTTTTTTTTTTTTTTTTTTTTTTTTTTTTTTTTTTTTTTTTTTTTTTTTTTTTTTTTTTTTTTTATTTCATATTTATTTATCTTCCACTCATTCTGTCCCTTATTATTTCCAGTCCCCACTTTTATCACGTTGGGTAGTTTATTTTCCGGTTTCGTTTTTTAGTTTCTTAGTATGCATTGTGTACATCCGGCGGCGGAAGTCGCTTTCTGTTCAGCCACGCGCTTATCAACAGGACAGCGATTTTGATAGAATTTCGGTTCTTGCCTTCAGGGAAGTACCCAGTTTTTATTTTATTTAGTTTTTATGTGTCCTATCTAGCCTTCACTTTCTTTCCTTTCCTGACGAAGGCCTTGTGGCCGTAACGTAGACTATTTTCTTTGTCCTTTGTCCTCGTAAGACGAATCACCTTTTTTCGGTTTTTTTTTCAAACCCATCCATATTATTTAAACAACATTACACAAAACTTGACCATGATAACGTGTCCCTGGGACAAGGCGTTAAGATTTATGGTTAGTCTATAACGCGACGCACTAAAGATGACTTATTAATGGAAACGTACGGTTACGTGTGATTCAACCACTGCTGATTATAACGTCTTCGTTGTTCTCTATGTTTCAGGGCCATACAATGAGACTAAATGTGTGGGTTGAGAGACTATTATATATGAGGTGGACTCGACATATTTTAATGCCCATTCAAGTCACTATGCTACGAAAGCTCCTCTTATCACCTCATGTTATAATGTGTGGTGGAGAAAGTTGGTAGGGACTTATGGTCATTTTCGGGCTCACAGGGGGACTTGTCAAACACATCGTCTTAACTTTACTTTAGGCAGCACTTTGTGCCGGTCAAAAATGCAGAATGTCGGTATTGTTATATACTTGCATTTAGAGAAACACGTGTTATACATATTTACTGACGTGTATTGAGCCTAGCGTGCATTTATTTATCCCATTTAAAATATAACTGTATATATCTGTAATAGCCGTAAACGACAGAAACATTTTCCTCGGAATTTGAAATGTATTGTTTTTTTCTTCTTTGCTACAACAGTGTTACAAACAAAATTATATAAAGTAACTGTTTAATTTTTTTAAAGTTATGACTAGCTTTTTTGCACGTATTATTCCCCTTATAATAAAACTGACTTTTGTTCCCCCCACCCTCCGGCTTCCCTCTTCCCCCCCAACTTACTTTCTTTTTCGCCAATGCGTTTATGAGTCAATGCTTGCCGAGTTTGTCTTTGTAACCCGCCAAGCACTCCAACGGAGACAACTAACATTCATTTATGTGACTGCCATAATAAAAAAGCCTAGACGTGTTGCAAGAAAGTGCTAAATATCTCACAACTGGATTAAACTAATATTGAATCCAGGCTTGCGCCGTGGCATCCCCCACCTCCAACCCCAATATAAAAAAAAGGCAGCCACAGATAAAGTTTGAAGGATGTGTGCAAGAGAGACATGAATAGATAAATACAAGATTCTGGGAGGACAGAAATGCTGATCAAAGCAAGTCGAGATGCTCCCTACGATTATGCGAAAACAGGTTTTTACAACACCCTGTGGAAATAGCCATTTTAGAGATGCCCCCTAAACGAAATGGTTTCAGTTCAAAACGGAGGTCGAATAGCCAAGAGAAGGATGTCACTTAGGAGCCACGACCCAAGGTTGACCGCTGCCATAAAATGTCAAGGTCGATCAAATGATCACAGTATACGATTTACTATTTCTACAAAGTGATTGACAAGTCAATTTCTACTTTTTAAAATGTTATTATCAGCACTTGTACCTACTGGATATATATAACATGCATGTCGAAACAAGGAGTAATAACTGCCATATGAAATTTGACAAATACGTTGTATTTTTTATTCGCATAAATAAATATAAAAAAACAGCCAAAATAAAAATTCTAAAGTGACCAATAAATTCAACGTTACAAGACAGAGCAAAAATGATGTCAAGTGTTCTCCCCTTATGCTGTTGTGTTAATATGACACATCATTTTATGTCATAAAATAACAGGTAAGTCGCTGGATTGTGATGTATGTTTCATATAAAGTAATTGGATAACATGAAGAACGAACACATTGAACATAACAAGTGACTTTACAATTACCCTGTATAATCACATGTCTTGTTACAAATACGTTGTTAGCAATAATCTAAAGAGCATATCGTAAAGTTCCCGGGAGTCTTTGAAGAGACAAAGACATAATAAAACCACTGCACATTCAGACATGTCGTTGAAGCGACTAATACGAGGTCGTGAATGAGGATGGTAACTTCATCACGTAAAACAAATTGCTTCAAGAACCACCGCTGCCATAGTATCCCATGCTATACGAGGAGCACAAAAGAGAATGAAGATTGTCACAACATGGTCAACAGCTGTGGACTGTATGTGCTCCACAGGGATCAGGTACGGAATGTCAGTCGTGTCATAAGAGTTGGCCAATAGAGTGTTGTGAACTTGACACGAAACTGCGTGTTTAGCAGGTCAGGGGAGAATGTAAGGGGGGTTCTGATTGGTGGAAAGGAACAACAGGAAAATAAGCAGCTTAGGGCTGTCACCTCAGGAGCGCATTTACATAGTCAGTTATGACTGAAGGGGCTATTATTATATATTATTTTGATTGGTGGAGAAGAAAAAGGGAGGTCAGAGGTGGACAGGGGAAGGCACGGGAAAGCATGACAATGTGGGATGGCGAAAGTGGATGAATATATTGTGATGGATGCCTTTAATTGTCTAGTGCGACAGCGTATTTATTTGTGCTGATATTGTGTATTCACTCATCTGGGATTTTCATGAAGGTTATGCACTTCGCTGACTGTATATTATTGTAACTTCGTGTTCATAGTTTTCTGAATACATTAGACAGAGATTGGAATATTACTCGAGTTTGTTATTACTTTAAGGTGTCCAAAGATGAAGCACGTACCATGTATAGTGTCCTCGCCTTAGATGTACGAGTCTATATTTAGAGTTTGCTCCTTCCCTCACTCTCTTGTTTATTATCTAGACACATGAGTGTTTTATTTAAAACATGATGTGTCAATGATGATGATGCCGAGTTTATAACGTTTATTTAAGCTGAAGTCTGTGAAGTCAGTGTTATCAATAAAACATCATCTAATCAAACAGATTCTAAAAACATGCAAACGCACTTAACTCAACGTGTAGAAAATACAACTTGAAGATCGACACATTAAAGACAGAAACTATGAAGATTAGCAGATCGCCGGGTCCACTTAACATACATGTCAACAATATCAGACATAACCAGGTTCCAGAGTTCAAATATCTAAGAAATATTTTCTTGCTAAAAATAGAAAACGTGACAGAGAAATTGAAACAAGATGTGGAAAAACCAGTGCAGTGGCTTACTAAGTGTTACCACTAATCAAACATCTGAACATCAGTACGGACACTTAACGACAGCCGATAACTAATATATTCTTACCAACTCTTTGCTATCATGGCCAAACAGTGTCCCTTACCCAAGACCAAGAGAGCAAAATCACATCCTGTGAGATGAGATATTTTGACAAGGGTTATTGGTGTTGATAGGAGAGACCGGGTGAGATGTGATGACTTCAGAGGAATTGTTGGAGCTGCATCCTTCATCGGGAATATGGAGATACGGAGGATTAAGTGGTTTGGCCATCTCATGAGGATGGAGGCCGATAAACTACCACTACACGCCTACAACAGCAGAAACAAATTTTTATTGTTCCATATTCTTGAAAAGTTATTTATACTTACTTTTGTCACAGCATATGTGACCCATATTTGGTGATGACGCAAAATCGAAAGTATGGGAAGTTGAATAAGGATTGCACTCTCGAGACTTACACCTAGTGAGTTGGTGGAGAATAAGAAAAGGTAACGATGGAAACGGATGACGTAAAAATAATGTCATTTTTGGGATGACGTAGGAACTTGGTAGTTAGGAAGCCGGTCACCGAGCTGAAAGGATGAAATTTTTTCGTCTCTGACTTTACCACGCCTGAAATGTACAACCACTATACGATTAATTAAATTGTTACGTCTCTGACTTTACCAGCCCTGAAATGTACAACCACTATACGATTAATTAAATTGTTTCGTCTCTGACTTTACCATCCCTGAAATGTACAACCACTATACGATTAATTAAATTGTTTCGTCTCTGACTTTACCATCCCTGAAATGTACAACCACTATACGATTAATTAAATTGTTACGTCTCTGACTTTACCAGCCCTGAAATGTACAACTACTATACGATTAATTAAATTGTTACGTCTCTGACGTTACCAGCCCTGAAATGTACAACCACTATACAATTAATTAAATTGTTACGTCTCTGACTTTACCATCCCTGAAATGTACAACCACTATACGATTAATTAAAATTCAGAGGTCACAAAACGTGGCTAAAAGACCGTCCTTACGTCAAACGTGGTTGTATGACAATATGTTAACCTTCAACGATCATACACTTGAAAATTCAGAAGTCGCAAACTTGGCTAAAGGACAGTACGTCAACCATAGCGGTCCCTCCGTCAAACTTGGTTGTATGACAATGTGTTAACTCGGAACGAATTTAGAGAAATTGTTATCGAGGAACCAGAACCCACTCATAACGATTTTCGAGAATATTTTTATCGAGGAACCAGAACCCACTGAGAACGATTGTCGAGAAATTTTCATCGAGGAACCAGAAACCACTCACAACGATTGTCGAGAAATTTTCATCGAGGAACCAGAACCCACTCAGAACGATTGTCGAGAACCCACTGAGAACGATTGTCGAGAAATTTTCATCGAGTAACCAGACACCACTCACAACGATTGTCGAGAAATTCTCATCGAGGAACCAGAAACCACTCAGAACGATTTTCGAGAAAATTTTCATCGAGGAACCAGAACCCATTCAGAACGATTGTCGAGAACCCACTGAGAACGATTGTCGGGAAATTTTCATCGAGGAACCAGAAACCACTCAGAACGATTGTCGAGAAATTTTCATCGAGGAACCATAACCAACTGAGAACGATTTTCTAGAAAATTTTCATCGAGGAAACAGAACACTCAGAACGAATTTCGAGAAATTTTCATCGAGGAACCAGAACTCATTTGGAAACTATTTTTTTTTTGGAAAATTTTCAACGAGGAGCCAGAACTCACCTGGAACAATTTTTGAAAAAAAAAACCAATTTCAACGACGAAACAGAACCATCCAAGGAGAGAAGCAGCGTGCATTCAACATTCGCCGAGACCTGGCAAGCCAGATTAATTTAGGGTAATTAATAGCGGAGTTTAGTTAGAGAATTAACTAAGTAGTTAGGTACACCTACTGACCCAGTTTTTTTTTTTTTTTTTTTTGTGCAAACAGTTACTGGGTATTATATTAGTTTAAACAACAAACAGTCATAAACAAGAAAACTCCGCCTAGTCTTGTTTGCAAAAGATTAGATAAGTCAGTGGTTCCCAAAGTGGGCGGTACCGCCCCCCTGGGGGCTTTAAGAGGGTCCAAGGGGGCGATACGGAAAAAATGGGCCAGAGGGAAGCATTCAGTAGTAAAAAGTGGGCGTTTAGTAGTAAGGGGGGGGGGGGTGTTCATAATTTGACAAGCTAAATTCAGTACGTGCAAGGGAGAAAGGAATTGTGGATTTGAGAAACAACATCAGTGAAGCGGGGACGATGTGGATGGTTGCATTACTAGGATCATTAAGGAAGGCATAGTTTCGTCTATGCGTGTCGTTCAGAGCTCAGGTAACCATCACTGACCATAAACGGTAATCAGGAGCCGCTAGAAAAGGTTAACCAAACACCTATTGTCCATTCGTTCACTCCTGAAGGAAGAGAAATGATCCGTGCCGATGGCATGGACGAAATTAGATACCTGCTGGTGATTCAGAAAGTACCAACTTTGCTTTGTTGCGGAATTTATTGTCTCGGTATTTGCGGGGGCTAGTGGTAACTAGATATTCGCAGATTGGTAATAAATAAGAGAAAACGTTCAAGGGAGAAAGTTTTTAACGGTACTTGGCATTATAAATCAGTCTTTGATCCTCTGAACCGGCTTTCCTACCTTACATTCAGACTTTCATAAATCGACTACGCGATGTACGTTTCCCGTCTATTTCAACTTTGCGCTGGCTATGAGCAAAACCAACAAACTTTCTCAGCTTTTCTTGTGAACAGTGGTTTCAAATAAGCGTGTACCGGGTATCAAACAATTTCATCCTGTCGATAAGGTACGTTTTCTTACTTATATTTTTTGTTTGTTTGCACAGAGCTAGCATCAGTTTTACTAACATTTATTATTAGTAAAGCAGATACATTTTGATACAGATTTGCCGTATATTGAATATTTCTGTTCAATCCATTATATTACATCCTTTTAATTTGTTACCGGGATCTCCACACTTTGTAGTTAGGCTACTGTCTCTCAATTTTTAAATCTGAAGACCTATCAATATAGTGCGTTATTTTATATTTTGTTCATATTAAATAATTATTATTATATTTTATGAAATGATTATTGCGTTACTTCAGTGTTGGTGTGGCTGTTGCTAATTGTGTGGTTTATTTTTCCTTCTGATTGTTGTATTTTTGCTAATTTATTTATGGTTGTGGTTAAGAAACTTTATAAAATTGAAGAGTAAAATGGTAAGAACATCTGTGTCAACATTTTTGTAAAGCCACTTTTAAATCAGCTTTTGTTGTTTACTCGACGAATATTTTTCTATATGCAAAATTGTAAAATCAATTCTTTGTTCCAGAATTCAGAACAAATATGGCAAAAGCAGAACAAAACATAAAGAAGTGCAGACAATACAGCGTGGAATATCTGAAATATGGATTTATTCCAGCACTAAATAACCAACAACTGCCAATGTGTCTATTATGTGAGAGGGCCTTTTCAAATGAGGCGATGAAACCTTCCAGACTACTTGAACATTTGAAAAAAATTCACCCAGATAAAACAGACATATTTTCAGTCACTTCGTGAAAACTTTCAGAAACGTAAAACAGTCCGTGACATGTTTGTCAACACTTCACAACAACGCTGTGATGGTTTGCGAGCTTCATATAAAATTTCATTGCTGATAGCTAAATCGCAGAAAATTTGATTTTGCCAGCTATAAGGGAGTTTGTGAGTACAGTTATGCATAAGACACCTGAACAAATAATTAAAGCAATTCCGCTCAGCAATACCTCTGTTCAAAGAAGAATAGATGAAATGGCTGAGAATGTTGAAAATACATTGTGCAACATACTTATTACAACAGAATTTGCATTGCAGTTGGATGAGTCAACTTTGCCGGGCAACGAATCTTTGCTTCTTGCCTATGTTCGCTTCGTAAAAGATGAAAGTTTGGTTCAAGAGTTGTTATTTGCTAAGCAACTAGTAACTGATACAAAAGGAGAGTCAATATTTCGTGTAGTAGAGAAATTTTTCAAAGAGAAGGATATTCCGCTTACTAACATTCTTGCTTGTGCAACAGATGGGGCACCATCAATGATAGGTTGTTACCGCGGGTTTATCGCTTTCTTAAAATACACTGTGTAATTCACAGACATCTTGTCGCAAAAAATATAAGTGATCGGCTTCACAAATCATTAAATACTGGTATCACAGCGATTAACAATTAAGTCCCATGCTCTCAATTCTCGACTATTTCGAGAGCTTTGTACTGAGAATGATGAACAGTTTGAACGTTTGCTGATGCACAGTGAAGTTAGGTGGCTCTCAAAAGGAAATTGTCTGAGACGCTTGTATGCTCTTTTTGAAACTCTGGTAGAATTCTTCAAAGACTCGCATGCTTCGCTCAGTACAGAACTAACGAATATCAGGCATGACATTGCATATTTGTCAGATTTATTCACAAAGTTTAATGAAATAAATCTACAACTCCAAGGAAATGATATTAATCTTATAAAAGTCAAATCTGTCGTCTCCACGTTTCTGGCCAAATTCATGCTATTCAAACGTAATATTGGCCGTCGCGAGTTAATCCAATTTCTCAGCCTCTTAGAGTTGGAAGAGAAAGACAAAATACCAGAGGACAATCTTCAAGTATATTGTGCACACCTAGATATGCTGCATAAAGACATGTCTCAGAGGTTTCAGGATCTTCTTTTGATCATGATTCCAGACTGGATAATAAATCCATTCCTGGACACTTGCAGTGAGGAACTAGGAAGGGTGGAAGAGGAACTGATATCGCTACAAAATGACGTTGAGCTTAAGCCAATGTTCAAGAAATCATATCAAGACTTTTGGTTGCAGAAAGAAATCTCTGAACGCTATCCTGCAGTGTGGGGAAAGGTTAAGATGTTCTGTATTGCCTTTCCAACATCGTATTTAGTAGAGCGTGGTTTCAGCGCAGTTGTCCAACTTCTTTCGAAGCAGAGAAACAGACTGCAGATTACCGAACGTGGGGATCTGAGACTCCTTCTAAGTAACTTTCAGCCCAATGTTGAGAAGCTGATATCACTACACCAGGCTCATCCATCTCGCTGAAGTTAAAAATGAAGTAAGTTTGTTACTAATTTACTTTCGCATACTGCTGTTTGTTTTACAGCATTAAGTAATTCAGTTTTTCTTTTTAAATTAAGTTAATAAATAAGCGTATCTGTAGCTTTATATTAGAATGTGATAAATTGAGCAATTAGTTGTTACTGTATTAACAGTTGAATGTTCTTTCCCATTCAACTGTTTTACCCCCGTCTTACGGCAGTTCTCCTCATATACTTATATGTTACTGCATTAACAGTTGCTTTTATTTTTCACTCTTTACATTTTTTTAATGTAATGTGGGGAAATGCAAGGGGCGCTGGGGATATGCCGTGGGAGCCAAGGGGGCGGTGACCCAAAAAAGTTTGGGAAAACGATTAAAAGAAGGAAGGGATAAGAAATTAATATGGCAGAGGAACAAAGAATTGATCCCACCACGATGGCCCTATTATAAATGACAAACGCGTTAGAAAGATGGAATCTGGAAAGTAGACAAAATAGAGTATTCCACAATGTAGACACATATCGAGGAGAGGCTGGAGGGTGCAATCGATGGATTGATAGGATAGAGAGATATGCGTTTACTATCGGAGCAGATGAAAATGAAAAAAAAAGACTTGCCTTTTTGACGAGTGATGGGCTGTTGAAAGATTTTATAAGGAGGAGGTTTGAGGAAGAGCCCCTAGAACCATGGGAAACCCCCAAGAAGGACTTATTGAAATGCTACGGATAAATTTTGGATGCACAATATTCCTGGGGTTTACTTAGGAAACGCAGACAAAATGTTGGAGAGTCTATACAACTCTTTAGTGATAAACTGAAACATTTGGCAGAAGAAGTTTTTATGGGAAGGGACATGCATCATCCGGACATTGAAGCACAATTGGTCGGAATATTTATTGATGCCCTACAAAGGGATGGGATAAGGTTACATCTATTGAGAAAAAAAACCAGAAACTTTAAAAGAGGCTGTAAAATTGGCTATATCAGAAGATAACTTATTGAGGAGATTTCGACTGAGAACGAATGATCATGAGGAAGGAAGAGGATTAAATGACCCAAATAATCAACAACAGAGACCCTTGGACAGAGATAGACCAAGAGTAAGAGATCACCAACCGACACGTCACAGACATCGTGAAGTTAGCAGAGATAGACCAAGAGTAAGAGATCACCAACCGACACGTCACAGGCATCGGGAAGTTAGCAGAGATAGACCAAGAGTAAGAGATCACCAACCAACACGTCACAGACATCGTGAAGTTAGCAGAGATAGACCAAGAGTAAGAGATCAACAACCGACACGTCACAGACATCGTGAAGTTAGCAGAGATAGACCAAGAGTAAGAGATCAACAACCGACACGTCACAGACATCGTGAAGTTAGCAGAGATAGACCAAGAGTAAGAGATCACCAACTAATACGTCACAGACATCGTGAAGTTAGCAGAGATAGACCAAGAGTAAGAGATCACCAACCGACACGTCACAGGCATCGTGAAGTTAGCAGAGATAGACCAAGAGTAAGAGATCACCAACCGACACGTCACAGGCATCGTGAAGTTAGCAGAGATAGACCAAGAGTATGAGATCACCAACCAACACTTCACAGGCATCGTGAAGTTAGTAGAGATAGACCAAGAGTAAGAGATCACCAACCGACACGTCACAGGCATCGTGAAGTTAGCAGAGATAGACCAAGAGTAAGAGATCACCAACTGATACGTCACAGACATCGTGAAGTTAGCAGAGATAGACCAAGAGTAAGAGATCAACAACCGACACGTCACAGGCATCGTGAAGTTAGCAGAGATAGACCAAGAGTAAGAGATCACTGTTACGTGCAGTCTTTGATATCTTACAATATTATACATTGGTATTCTTGTTATCTTCGCAAATATTTTGAAAGCAAAATAGTGCTTAAGGGAAAGTCATTATTGAGTTACTTCCCTTGAAAGTTGTGTCGGCTCTTTCGATCAAACTCCGCGGATAAATCCATTTTCTGCGATTTATTCGTTGTTTGGGTAATAATAGATTGTTCTTGCTTCAGAATATCTATGGCCTGAATTTATGTGTATTGTTTGTCTGAGTAGGACGAGTCTGTCTTATAACTGTATATCTTTACATATCTAAGTCGAACTATATGTTCTGTTGTCTCTAGAGAGGTCGAAGGCTATTCGGCGGATGTGTCGCTAGAGTGTGGTGTGATTTGGCTTCGTCCTGATAGGGACTGTGTTTTTCCATGTCGGCCTGTCGCCGGGGAAAAAGTGATCTCAGTATTTGTGGGGAAAGTGATAGTCGTCTAGACCTATCGTGTATGCTTTACCCCAGTGTTTATTCGTATTGCCAAGGAATGGCAGTTTCATATTTCTTATACCAAGGTAATCCAAGATACTTTTATGAACTCTCGTACGAAGCCACCATTTTCGATAAGAGAATATATTTGACTCGATGAAAACGACTTCGATTCCTAGCAGCACTATATTCTGTAGAATGCAGTCAATTGTTCATGATCAAATCTACAGAGCAATGAAAGATTTAATGAATGACTAACTTTAGGACAGATTCATTATCTGTATCCAAACGTGAGTGACAGCTCACGAGTGAAGCCATCTTGGAACCAAAACATGTAGTGACTTTCAAGAAGAGAAAAGGGATGCCCGTATTATCGCTTGTTTAGTCCAGAGATCACTGCTACACATGAGAACCCTTTATCAGCGGTTCAATATTATTATATGAAAAAAAATATGTGCTGAACATTATGTGGGAGAATCGTCGCTAAACGAGATTAGGTTTAGAAGCCATCTGAAATATTGTTTATAAGCTGACGTGCTCAGTCAGTGAAGTCAGATGATATATATGTATGGGCGATACTGAGGGCTTGGCTACTGACAGCCCATTATACAATTATTCTACATGAGTGCCCATGTAACATAACATTGCAAGACCAGTTATCCACTGTACTATGATGTATTATGCCAACCTGTGATTTGTCACTATCTGTGCTGTCGAGTGTGTACGTCCAATTAAACTTTAGAAAAGGTACACAGTCGTTGGTGTCGATGACTTCCAGTCATACATGAGTGTGAGAAAAGAACATTTGTCAACAACACGAACCCTTATCATCATTCGCACATTGTACACTCAATCCATGTCTACACACCACTGCGTAGGTCAAGTTGACATTCCATACACTACAGTGGAGCAAACAACACCATAGAGATCTTATCAACTGATGATGATGATGATGTCTGCTTCCATCCACCTATATCTATCTTTTGGTGGATATCATTAACGGGAATAAAAATCCAACGTTATCAACCTTTATCAACTGGTGGACCAGCTTTCTGGGTTTGACCTCGCAGAAGTTCAGAAGTCAACAGATTACCGATACCAGACCGTTTCCTGTGGCTGATACGACACACTTGCAGTATTGGTTTGCTCTTTGTCAACACTTCGTCACGTGACCTGTCAGGTGAATGCAGTATGTAGGTCAGCGTTGTTGACATTTTTTACATTAGACATTACAGAGTTTCACAGAACAGTTGGATCAATTCTTGTCAATGTTAACAGGAAGACAGTATGAGTGAACTAAGAAGTCCTATTTTCATCGATGGATCTTCTTGTTTTCCATATATGAACTTTAATATTTAAGGCCAGAATGTTTAATTGAATAAAGTGGCAGTTTGATTGTTTTCATAAAAATAACTTTGCCATTACTGTAAGACTGAGCCTATTTTGCAACACATACTATCATACACATAATTTATATATATTTATGTTTACATGTTATTTGTTTGTATAGTATGTTAGTTTCTATGTCAGCGGGTTGTGTTTAAGGTTGGGCCGCGTCCTCACAACAGAATATCCCACGTCATAGAGGGTCCGTTGTGGGCGTTTTCTATAGGTGCAATTTTCTTGATTGAAAATTTGCTGCGACAACTGTTGCTTTTGTGTTAGCTGTGAAGTCTGTAATTATTGTTATTTTTGTAATATTTCTTTGTTCTTTAGTTTTGTTTTGATTTGTTTGTAATTTGTTGGTCTAACCTTTTCTATCTTTCAGTTCTATTCACAATTTATATTCATATATTGTGACGTCATTTGTGTTGTTATTCTTTGCAGATTCAGTGATTATTTTCATTGATTTCCCTATTTGATTTATTTTGATTTCTGCAAACGTTCTTGTATTGTCAGTCCTATTTGTACTTTATGTATTATGTTGGTTGACATATGTTTTATATAGGTATATTTCATAAGACACAATTGCCTGTGCACTGCACTTGGATTATGGTATAAACCAGTACCTGATTATTATTACTATTATACAAGACCTTATTAAAGGCTTGTGACCCACAGATATTGGGATAGTATACTGATTAATCAAGTCATTGAGAACTTGTGGTATTATTATTGGTTCAGGTGATTAGTATTATTGTTAGACATCATGTCTACTTTAGATTACTTCATTACACAAGGGAAAGCCCTTGATAAGACTGGTCAACAATTAGAACAATGGGCTGTTGCTCAATATGACAAAGCATTAGCTGCAGAAGAGAGAAGAGCTATGGCAGAAGAGAAAAGATTAGCTGCAGAAGAAAGAAAAGCTATGGCGGAAGAGAAAAGATTAGAAAGAGAAGCTGAGGCTGCTGCTGAACAAAAGAAATTGCAGATGCAGGTGGATGAAAGGAGATTTGAAGCTGAACAAAAAAAATTAGAAAGAGAAGCTGCGGCTGAACAAAAAAGATTAGACAGTGAAGCTGAACAAAAAAGATTAGACAGGGAAGCTAAACAAAAAAGATTAGACAGGGAAGCTGAACAAAAAAGATTAGACAGAGAGGCTGAAGAAAAAAAAGCAATAAGAGAACATGAATTTGAGTTAGAGAAATTGAGATTGACATGTATGAGTAATGTTAATCAGGCATCTAGTGGTAATGATAAACCTTCTACTTACAAGGTTAAGGTTCCTCCGTTCAATCAGTCCAGTGACGATATTACATTCTGGCTGGATAGATTTGAACGTTCTTGTCGTACACATAATGTGGATAAATCACAATACGCTAATCAATTATCAGAAAACTTGAAAGGTGAATCTTTGACTAGATTATGCCTTGTAGGAGAAGCAGATAAGGATAATTATGATGTCATTAGGGCGGCTTTGATAAAAAAAAATCAGCTAAGTGAGGAAGGCTATCGCCTTTTATTTAAAACGATGGTACCTGAGACGGGTGTAGAATTCTCAGAATTCACTGCAAAGGCACGTCTCACAGTTGATCGTTGGATTGAGCTTTCCAAAACAGAAAAAACGTATGAAGGACTTATGGATTTGTTGCTCAGAGATAAGATTATGTCATGTGTGAACAAACCTTTCCTTGAATTTATACATGAGCGTAAACCTAAATCTCTAAAAGAAATGGAAGAATATTGTTCCCAATATGTCACTGCACACCCCGACGTGACTTTTGGCAACACTAAGATTAAGGAGAGTATGCCAGTTGCTTCAGCAACACCATACAATCCCAATTATTCACACAGATTTCAGGGACCTCAAAACAGATTTGATAAAAAAGGTAACCATAATAGTTATCAAAACCAAGGTAACCAATCATTTCAGGGTTCTTCTTCAAAGAACTGGAGACGACCCGATAGCTCTCGACACAGGGGTGGTCATAATTATAGGAATTTCCGTAGAGGAAGTAATTATAGAAACTATCAGGGTTATCCGTCTTGGAGTCAACAAGATCATAATTACAGAGATACTCATTATAATGAATATGATAATGGTAACCAAGGGAACTATGACTCAAACCCAAATAGGGGTTACAATAGAGGTAACAATAACTACAGAGGTGATAATAACCGAGGTAGATCTCAAAACAAAAGACATAAACCACATTTTCAGGCAAACTCTGCACAACAAGAGTCCCATGAAGCCTATAAACAGAGTAAAGATAATAATGATGCTAGTAATATGGCATGTGCCGCTTTTGATTTTGGAAGAGCATCTCAGTGCCCCCAATGCAAAACGTTATTTGAGCCAACCACAGTGTCTACTTTAAGCTGTGGCCATTCTCTTCCTGCTCTTCCAGCATCAGTCGCGCATGATGGAAGAGGTTCTCTTGTCTTACATAAGGGTTTAGTGAATAACAATCCAGTCTCTGTGCTATTTGATTCTGGATGCACCACAATTGGTGTTAGGCAGTCACTCGTAGATCCTTCCCGTGCCACTGGACAAGTAGTCAAATGTGTAACATTTGGCGGCACATTAGAGAAATACTCTACTGCTATCATTAGGATTGCTACTCCTTTCTTTACAGGAGATGTACACGCATGTCTTCTTCCGAATTCGATCGCTGACCTCATCATCGGTCGCATTCATGGAGTCAAGGAATGCACTCCGCAACAAATTTCCACGTGGGAAAGGCAAAACATGCAGATTGCTAACGCTGTAGTCACTAGAGCTCAGGCTCTTAATATGCCTCAAACTTCATCTACTGAAGATAATGAAGTGCATAACCAAGATAATCCCTTGGTAATTTCTCGTGACTCGTTTATAAAACAGCAAGAAGATGATCCCACTCTGAAGAAATTCTTCATTCTTGCAACTAAAGGTGATCCGAATAAAGACACAAGTCGTAAATCGTGGATGACAAAGAAGAATGGCGTACTTGTACGTATGGTTCAAGACTCCATTACGTCAAGTCATTCTCAAATCCTGGTTCCCAAGAATTTGAGAGTTAAAATTTTGCAGCACGCTCACGACTCTCAGTGTGCTGGACACATGGGTTTTTCCCGTACTAAGTCAAGAGTCCTTGCGGCTTTCTTTTGGCCATTGGTAAACAAGGACATACGGATTTATTGTCGATCTTGTAAAGTATGTCAGGAAGTTAAATCCAAAGGTCCACGGCATGCTGCACCCATTCAGGCGGCGGACATTCCTATTCGGCCGTTTCAAAAAATGGCCATAGACATTATTGGTCCATTTAAGATCAAGTCTGCCAGAGGACATCAGTTTATCTTGACGTGTGTTGATATGTGCACACGTTGGCCAGAGGCTATTCCTCTGAAGAGCATTACTACTGCTGATATTGCAGATGCTCTTTGGCTTATATTTTCTCGTCTGGGGTTCCCCGGAGAGATATTGTCAGACCATGGCACCCAACTAATATCAGATACCATGTCTCAAGTAATGTCTACTCTGCAGATAGATAGATCTTTAAGTAGTATATACCATCCAATGTCTAATGGTATGGTCGAACGCCTTAATAGAACACTTAAAAACTTACTGGGGAAGATAACTGAGGATCATCCTCAAGACTGGGACAGAGTTTTACCTGCGGCCCTCTTCGCTTACAGAGAGGTACCCAATGAACATACGGGATTTTCTCCCTTTGAACTCGTATTTGGCGTGCGTCCGCGTGGCCCTATGTCGTTGCTTCACGATCTCATAACATCTGACAATATTGACGATGACACAAAGTCATCCTACGAATATGTCATCGCGTTGAGACAAAAAATTAACGAAGCATGCAAATTAGCAACTTCTTCTTCTGAATTTGCGAAACAGAAGGCAAGGCAATTTGCCAATAAGAAGAGATGCTTACGACAACTTTGTCCTGGTGACAAAGCATTTGTATTACTACCTTGTAGGGAAAACAGATTACTTATTTCTTGGAAAGGTCCGTACGATATAATATCGAAAATTTTCGATGTCGACTATATTGTCGATATTGATGGGAAGCATAAAACCTTCCACATCAATATGCTTACTGAATTCCATGAACGTCCGGGTTATTTGCAACCCATTTTCCAAGCAACGGACAATTCTCCAGTACAACATGGTCATTACTCATCACTGTCCGTGATACAGGATGAGGAAACAAGTTTTTCAGATGTAAATCTTCCTCTTCCAATGATCCCACTTCATTCCAGTGAATCATGGAAGAACGTTACTGTCTCTCCTGATTTGTCTCTAGGAGAACAGCGACAAGTTTCAACTATGGTGCAAACATTTCAGGATGTACTCACTGACATCCCTGGACAAACGCATGTCATTGAACATGACATTGTTCTAACTGACCATACTCCTATTAGGGTTAGACCTTATCCTATACCTATACATTTTCAAGCACAGGTCGAGAAAGAGTTGGATGAGATGATAGATTTGAAAATAATCGAACCATCCACCTCTGCATATTCTTCGCCGATGGTTATTGTGCGTAAAAAAGACAATAACATACGTCTTTGCGTTGACTATCGAAAATTGAATCAAGTAACGAAGTTCGATGCCGAACCTATGCCTTTACTGGAAGAGCTACTTACTCGACTCTCCAAATCTCATTTTTTTCACTAAACTTGATTTGTCTAAAGGATATTGGCAAGTTCCTTTATCTGAACGCGCCAAACCTCTCACGGCTTTTTCAACACCTAGAGGTTTGTTCCAATGGAATTTTATGCCTTTCGGTCTTATGAACGCACCAGCTACATTCGTACGCATGATGCGCCGAATCCTATCTTATCGGTCAGATGTCATTGCATATCTAGACGACATCTGTCTTTTCAGCGATACTTGGGAAGATCACTATTCAGGGTTAGATGAATTGCTGTCTACTTTGCGTGAGCACAACCTGACAGCGAAACCCTCTAAAGCCTATATTGGTTTTAGCGAAATTTCTTTCCTAGGCCACCGAGTTGGTCATGGTTTCCTAAAGACAGAGGACCATAATACTAGTAAGGTACTTAACATCTCAATCCCTAAGACTAAAAAACAGGTGAGAAGTCTGTTAGGTCTTATTCAATTTTATGGCAGATTCATTCAGAATCTATCCTCTATCATGGCACCTCTCTCAACACTTCTAAAGAAAGGTTCGCCTAATGTGGTCCACTGGTCTCAGGAATGCCAATGCTCTCTGGATAAGATTAAAACACTGTTTTCAACACCACCTATTTTAGTGCTACCCACTAAAGATAAGACATTCGTTCTTCGTAGTGACGCTTCATCCACTGGGATTGGAGCGGCACTAATGCAAGAGTACTCTGGAACTCTGCATCCTGTAATGTATATTTCCAGAAAACTTAATGCGGCAGAAAGGAATTATTCGGTTTTAGACCGTGAGCTATTAGCTATGGTTTGGTCGATCCTCAAACTACAGAGATTCCTTCTAGGCGCACATTTCATAGTAGAAACCGACCAAAAAGCTCTTACTGCTATACAGAGTAAGAATTTGAAAAGCTCGAGGTCTACTCGATATGCAATTGCTCTTCAACCTTTTCATTTCTCTGTGCGAGCTATTCGTGGATCAGATAATGTGATGGCAGACATTCTGTCAAGATGCCCACGTGATTCCACATAACTATTAGGGCTTAGACTTCTTGATATGTCTAGTTCTATAGTAGTTCCTTTTCTATATCATGATAGATACACATTTGTAATTTAATAATATAATGATTGTATCACTACATAGCGGTTCATTGATGTTTATTCACCGCTGTGCTTTGATGATTTTTTTCTTCATAAATCATAAATTTAAGATATCTAATAAGAAATGATGATATGAATTTTTTAGGCATTGTGTAATTGCCAGAATTGTATTATACTTTGATGACACCTTCCTGGAAAAATATACTTGTAGAGAAATAATTTCTCTCAGTTTATGAGACACATTCTCACCAGTCGCTCCATAAGTCGACTTAGCCTCATATTAGGCGTTATAGGTATTCCTGATATTTTCATCTGCGCATTATTCATGCGTTGTGAGCCTATTGTACGTTGCTCCTAGATGTATTTCAAAAAGAAAAAAAATGTTCCATTCTTTTTTTCCCGGGAGGTGTGGTAAGACTGTTACGTGCAGTCTTTGATATCTTACAATATTATACATTGGTATTCTTGTTATCTTCGCAAATATTTTGAAAGCAAAATAGTGCTTAAGGGAAAGTCATTATTGAGTTACTTCCCTTGAAAGTTGTGTCGGCTCTTTCGATCAAACTCCGCGGATAAATCCATTTTACTGCGATTTATTCGTTGTTTGGGTAATAATAGATTGTTCTTGCTTCAGAATATCTATGGCCTGAATTTATGTGTATTGTTTGTCTGAGTAGGACGAGTCTGTCTTATATCTGTATATCTTTACATATCTAAGTCGAACTATATGTTCTGTTGTCTCTAGAGAGGTCGAAGGCTATTCGGCGGATGTGTCGCTAGAGTGTGGTGTGATTTGGCTTCGTCCTGATAGGGACTGTGTTTTTCCATGTCGGCCTGTCGCCGGGGAAAAAGTGATCTCAGTATTTGTGGGGAAAGTGATAGTCGTCTAGACCTATCGTGTATGCTTTACCCCAGTGTTTATTCGTATTGCCAAGGAATGGCAGTTTCATATTTCTTATACCAAGGTAATCCAAGATACTTTTATGAACTCTCGTACGAAGCCACCATTTTCGATAAGAGAATATATATTTGACTCGATGAAAACGACTTCGATTCCTAGCAGCACTATATTCTGTAGAATGCAGTCAATTGTTCATGATCAAATCTACAGAGCAATGAAAGATTTAATGAATGACTAACTTTAGGACAGATTCATTATCTGTATCCAAACGTGAGTGACAGCTCACGAGTGAAGCCATCTTGGAACCAAAACATGTAGTGACTTTCAAGAAGAGAAAAGGGATGCCCGTATTATCGCTTGTTTAGTCCAGAGATCACTGCTACACATGAGAACCCTTTATCAGCGGTTCAATATTATTATATGAAAAAAAATATGTGCTGAACATTATGTGGGAGAATCGTCGCTAAACGAGATTAGGTTTAGAAGCCATCTGAAATATTGTTTATAAACTGACGTGCTCAGTCAGTGAAGTCAGATGATATATATGTATGGGCGATACTGAGGGCTTGGCTACTGACAGCCCATTATACAATTATTCTACATGAGTGCCCATGTAACATAACATTGCAAGACCAGTTATCCACTGTACTATGATGTATTATGCCAACCTGTGATTTGTCACTATCTGTGCTGTCGAGTGTGTACGTCCAATTAAACTTTAGAAAAGGTACACAGTCGTTGGTGTCGATGACTTCCAGTCATACATGAGTGTGAGAAAAGAACATTTGTCAACAACACGAACCCTTATCATCATTCGCACATTGTACACTCAATCCATGTCTACACACCACTGCGTAGGTCAAGTTGACATTCCATACACTACAGTGGAGCAAACAACACCATAGAGATCTTATCAACTGATGATGATGATGATGTCTGCTTCCATCCACCTATATCTATCTTTTGGTGGATATCATTAACGGGAATAAAAATCCAACGTTATCAACTTTATCAATCACCAACTGATACGTCACAGACTCGTGAAGTTAGCAAAGATAGACCAAGAGTAAGAGATCACCAACCGATACGTCACAGGCATCGTGAAGTTAGCAGAGATAGACCAAGAGTAAGAGATCACCAACCAACACTTCACAGGCATCGTGAAGTTAGTAGAGATAGACCAAGAGTAAGAGATCACCAACCGACACTTCACAGCCATCGTGAAGTTAGCAGAGATAGACCAAGAGTAAGAGATCACCAACCGACACGTCACAGACATCGTGAAGTTAACAGAGAAAGACCAAGAGTAAGAGATCACCAACCGACACGTCACAGACATCGTGAAGTTAGCAGAGATAGACCAAGAGTAAGAGATCACCAACCGACACGTCACAGGCATCGTGAAGTTAGCAGAGATAGACCAAGAGTAAGAGATCACCAACCGACACGTCACAGGCATCGTGAAGTTAGCAGAGATAGACCAAGAATAAGAGATCACCAACCGACACGTCACAGACATCGATAAGTTAGCAGAGATAGACCAAGAGTAAGAGATCACCAATCGATACTTCACAGGCATCGTGAAGTTAGCAGAGATAGACCAAGAGTAAGAGATCACCAACCGACACGTCACAGACATCGTGAAGTTAGCAGAGATAGACCAAGAGTAAGAGATCAACAACCGACACGTCACAGGCATCGTGAAGTTAGCAGAGATAGACCAAGAGTAAGAGATCACCAACCGACACGTAACAGGCAACGTGAAGTTAGCAGAGATAGACCAAGAGTAAGAGATCACCAACCGACACGTTACAGACATCGTGAAGTTAGCAGAGATAGACCAAGAGTAAGAGATCACCAACCGACACGTCACAGACATCGTGAAGTTAGCAGAGATAGACCAAGAGTAAGAGATCACCAACCGACACGTCACAGGCATCGTGAAGATAGCAGAGATAGACCAAGAGTAAGAGATCACCAACCGACACGTCACAGATATCGTAAAGTTAGCAGAGATAGACCAAGAGTAAGAGATCAACAACCGACACGTCACAGGCATCGTGAAGTTAGCAGAGATAGACCAAGAGTAAGAGATCACCAGCCGACACGTCACATACATCGTGAAGTTAGCAGAGATAGACCAAGAGTAAGAGATCACCAACCGACACGTCACAGGCATCGTGAAGTTAGCAGAGATAGACCAAGAGTAAGAGATCACCAACCGACACGTCACAGGCATCGTGAAGTTAGCAGAGATAGACCAAGAATAAGAGATCACCAACCGACACGTCACAGACATCGATAAGTTAGCAGAGATAGACCAAGAGTAAGAGATCACCAACCGATACTTCACAGGCATCGTGAAGTTAGCAGAGATAGACCAAGAGTAAGAGATCACCAACCGACACGACACAGACATCGTGAAGTTAGCAGAGATAGACCAAGAGTAAGAGATCAACAACCGACACGTCACAGGCATCGTGAAGTTAGCAGAGATAGACCAAGAGTAAGAGATCACCAACCGACACGTAACAGGCAACGTGAAGTTAGCAGAGATAGACCAAGAGTAAGAGATCACCAACCGACACGTTACAGACATCGTGAAGTTAGCAGAGATAGACCAAGAGTAAGAGATCACCAACCGACACGTCACAGACATCGTGAAGTTAGCAGAGATAGACCAAGAGTAAGAGATCACCAACCGACACGTCACAGGCATCGTGAAGATAGCAGAGATAGACCAAGAGTAAGAGATCACCAACCGACACGTCACAGATATCGTAAAGTTAGCAGAGATAGACCAAGAGTAAGAGATCAACAACCGACACGTCACAGGCATCGTGAAGTTAGCAGAGATAGACCAAGAGTAAGAGATCACCAGCCGACACGTCACATACATCGTGAAGTTAGCAGAGATAGACCAAGAGTAAGAGATCAACAACCGACACGTCACTGGCATCGTGAAGTTAGCAGAGATAGACCAAGAGTAAGAGATCAACAACAGAGACCCTTGGACAGAGATAGACCAAGAGTAAGAGATCAACAACTGAGACCCTTGGACAGAGATAGACCAAGAGTAAGAGATCACCAACTGACACGTCACAGACATCGTGAAGTTAGCAGAGATGATGAAGGTAGAAGAGGAATGATTCAGGTAGCCAATGAGAGCAGATGTTTCTTGTGTAATGTTAAGGGACACCTAGCCAAGAACTGTGGGCGGAAAGAAGTGCAACGTTACTCCGAATATGAAGAGCTGGAGAGAGAGGAGGTCCCCTTTGAAATGTCATTGGGATATAGGACAATTAATGGTCAAGGACATAAAGTGAGATTTGAAGAGGATCGAGAAGAACCGACCAGGTAAGAAAGATGGGGGAACCGTTATAATAGAAACTTTCTTGTAGAGGTGACTAGTGGGCGCGTAAATAACAGCGGTCGAAGGTCACACGAACGGAGGAATGGTTGGGGCCTAACAACCACAACGAGCCGGGACACAAACCCGAGATCTCCACCTAGGAGAGACAGTTTTTGAGGAGCAGGAGAAGATATGAGTCAAGACGTGAGGATAAGAAATGCTCACGAGTCAAACGATCTGAACTCGGGCAGAACTGTATGCATTCCTAGGGGAACGAGTAATACTCGAGGAAGAAGGATACAAGGCAGAAATACTGATTTAAGTCGACAACATGATAGAGGAAGGGGATATCAAGTAAATCGAACACGTAATCGTGTAAATAGATGGAGGGACAATGATATGTTCTGTGCGGATAAATATGGAAGATATTGTGGAAATAGAGCCAGGTTTATGAACGGACGATGGGATAGAGAAATGAATGTTAGAAGAAACGATTTTCGTAAACATAGATTACCAAGAGAAGATAACGGACCTATAATTATTTACAAAGGCAGAGTGTGCAACGTTTCGAAAGCACCTAGACACTGGGAACCCTTAAATAAGAGACGCAATAGAATAGCGGTACGAAATTTTCTTCAAGAGATAAAGGGTGGAAGGTTTTTTGAAGTAAATGATTTAAATGTTAGGACAGAAAATGGACACTGTGCCAAGATACAAGTGTGTAAAACGAAAGGAACAACGAACAGTAAGATTAATAATGGAGCGGAGATCAATTGTATATGAGAGAGAGAGAGAGAGAGAGAGAGAGAGAGAGAGAGAGAGAGAGAGAGAGAGAGAGAGAGAGAGAGAGAGAGAGAGAGAAAGAGAGAGAGAGACCAAAGTTGAACTTGAAGAGAAAGCTAGATCCGAATAAGATTAAAGTAGACAAGAAAACAAACACGGTCGCAACGCAGACAGAAAGGAAGGACTTAGTGTCTGAACTTATTAATAAACAAAACAACAAAAGATGTAAACATAACGCAGAGAAAAGAACTAAACCAAGGAGAAGAACTACGTTGGTATCACCACTAGGAATCGGTGATAGGGAAACTGATGGAGAAAACAAGATGAGTATAAAGAACTATTCGGACTCAGATGTCGATAGAGTAAGAAATGAGACTGGTAGGACAAAGGTAAAATCGGAATTAAAAACTGTAAAGGAAAATTTGGGGAACAAGAGTGGTGGTAGGATGAGTGATGAGAGGAGACGTAAATCTATTACAATGGGGAATAAGGAGTTTAAATGGGAAAAGGAGAATAGAGACAGAGTACCAGCTGCCCTTGATAAACCGCAGAATAGGGAGAATTCAGAAGGGAGAGAGGGACTAGCAGATGAAGAAGATAACTGGGAGAGTGAAGATGAAATTCCGTTGATGGAATATAAGAGGAGATTTCTGACGGATAAGGAAGAGAATAATGAGGACACAGAACCAGAAGGGACCACAGTTCAACAGAAACCACTGGGAGATCCGCAGGACTTAGTGAATCAGAAAGAAAAGACTTCAGAGACACAGGAAGTGCTGGGCGTTACAGGTATAAGAGGGGATAATAACAACTCTGATGTATCGTCGGATGATTCATCAGATTATGAAAGGTCTCACAAGATTGAGAGATGACAAACAGTCGGAGATGAAGCAAAAAAGGGAGAATAATGCTAAAAGTTGTAATGTGACAGAAATTGAAGAGAAAACTTCATTGTGTACAGATCTCGAAAAGGAGTTTGAAGAATTAGAAGCTAGGAAGAACAGGATGGAGGTAGCTAAAGATTTCAGGAAAACAAGTAGAGATCGATGTAACGACGGATTTAAGACTGAAGAAGCTGAGAGGAACTCAAGAAATAATAGTAAAAGAGAGGACGAGGAAGAGTTAGCAGCCCATTGTGCCTATAACGAAACAAAAATTAGAGAGCAGGAAGGAGAGAAAAGAGTACAGATAGTTAACAGTGGAGGAGAAGAAGAAAATCATCAAAGTGGCTAAGCCAAGCGTAGAGGAGATGAAGAAAACAATAAAAGATGAACTGAGAGGAGCTAAACCCCACACCGTAGTACTAAAGTATGTGCAGAAATTTCTGGAGAGAAAGTTTGATACAGACTTATCAGAAAGAAAAGAAGAAATTCGCAGGCTTGTGGTGAGAGTGATGGAGGAACTTAATTACTGGGAAATCAAAATAGTGGATAGAGACGTGTTCTCAGATTCGACGTCAAGTTACTCAGACAGTTTATCATCAGATGAAGAAGATAAGTTAGAATGCACAGAGGACGAGGACGCGGGAGAAAATACAAGATGTAGAAATAAAGAGAGTCATATGAGGACAGTATGGCTTACGGTGAGGTGCGAAATGGTGGAAAAATTGAGAAAAGAAGTAGAAGAAGAGGTGAATGACAAGAGGAAGAAAATGATTTAAGTGGATGAACCAAGCACAGATGTGTTGAAGAAGGTGATAGAAACCATCATAAAACGGCCTGATTTTAACTTCTCAAAAACCATGGTATGGAGATTGCTGGAGGGTAGGTATTATACACACCTTCCAGAAACAAGAGATGAAATAGACATAGTTCTGACGAAAATGTTAGATGAAGAAAACATGAAGAGACAACAGAGAAGGATAGAGCAAGCAAAGCGTGAACGACGTCAGAAGAGAAATAAAGGAATAAGCAATTACAGATATTGTTAAACAGATTACGTTGGAAATGATTAAGGACAAGGAGGCTACTATAGCGAAAATAGTGGAGTTTATGAGTAAGTTAAGTAGAGGGGGAGATGAGGAGTAAAGGAGAAATAAGTAAATGTTGGAAATAAAGAATAAGTAAAGGTAGGTTAAGGCCATGGAAGAATGGCGAGGATATTCTGTGAGAAGAAGAAGAAGCCATAAGAGATGGCGAAATTAAGAGTGAGTTAATTGAGAGATCAGACGGTGAGGTATTAAGGGCCATGGGAGATGGCGAGCACAAGAGAATCGCTAAGATAAGTAAGGATGGGAAAATGGAGAAGTAACAGAGTAGTGACGAGCCTATGAGTTATAAGATAACGGAAAAAAGTGTAAATTAAGAAATTATAAAGAAAACGGCTGAATTATTGGAAATCTGAAGAGATCATTGTATATTGGTGAGCAATGGAGGTAAGGAAGGAAGTGGAGAGATTAACAATAAGAACGTATAAACCTATAGATTTCTTCCAGAGAAGGAACGAGATAAATAGATAACGTGGAGCACAGAGATGCTGTGGCGGCCGCTATGTCTTGCGGAGCCCTGAGAGGAGCTAGGTTTTCCGAAACCCAGGACGTAAGGTAAAATTATGAGAGGAGTATAGAGATCGAAATGAGATAGCAAACCGGAGCAAGAAAGAAAATAGAAAGAAGAGATTCTCTGAGGGCTGATTATAGCAGCTATAGGTGCAAGATGGAGGCGATAGCTAGATCTTGCATAGGGCATAATAGGGTCCAAATCGGACTTATATGTGAGCTGAGTTAAGGAATAACGATAATGCCCACCTAGCAGAGCGAGAGGTGAAAACCTAGACGCAATGGCGGAAGGACAGGAGGGTGACCATAGAAGTAAGGAGTAAGACGAGTGGAAAGACCTGTAGGAGTTATGTTCCTTGGTAGAAATACAATGGGTCCAATTTTCCATAGGAAAGGGGAGCTGTATAATTATGTTGTTGTTTAGATTCAGTTTTTTTTTTAAAGGAATGTGATAGGAAAGGGAAAGAACTGAGATATGACTAAGTAAGAATAATTTATGAGTAGTAAGACATAGCTCTGACGTCACCGGAGCACGAGAAATAAGTGGGCTAAGTGAAGAGGGGAGATTACTCTTCAATGGTCGTCAGCTGAGAGCGGGTTATAAATTAGACTAACCGTAACGACCATCTACCATGTTATGGACATCTGACGTGCCATGTTACTTATGGTACTGCTGCAGTGTGCAGAGAAGAAGAGAAGAGAAGAAGACTGATGCAAGATATTTCCAGAACAAATAGATTTTCATGTTGAGCGGTATCCAGACAAAAAAAAAACGCCAGCAGTTCATCCTAGTATGTAAACACTCGCATTACGGTCATCATTAAGTCGAGAACATACACAAGGGTCATCGTAACAACAATCACACAAGCAAAAGAATCTGGGTTGAGAAACAATTGAAACTATCACAATTTGTGTTTTGGTGCCAGTAACCACTTGTGGGAAGATTACGTGTGTTACAAAACAGTGTGTTTATCAAAACGCAGGCGATTGAAAAAAAAAACAACGTCGAGATCAACGAAGCATGAATTCAAGTCAACATTGAAGAAAACAAGACAGTTACGTGCCGAGACTTATGAAGAGCAGCCGAGCGTGACAAGGTCAACGAAGGACTCAAGTCAACGGTGACGAAGATATATTCTTTTTACAACTTAATTCCACAGTCGGGTACGGGTCAAACATCATCACACCAGAACAGTGTAGCAAGTATCAACAACAGCCCCTCATAACACAGACGACAACAAGGAAGAAAGAACGAAACAAAAACAGTGTGCACACTCAAGTCAGCAGTCCAGAAAAGAAACATTCATCAGGAACCGACGTTACGGATACAGAGTAGTTAGTTAGTTAGATATTATTGGGAATTATTGTTTATGTATAACTTTTTGACACGTTTTCAGGTAAATCTACTGAATGTAAGTCCTGGCTCTTACAAATAGAGAGATATTCGTTATCAGTTCAGGCCTCAGACAATGAAAAGAGATTGTTAGCTTTTCTTACCAGCTCACAGTTAGTAGCCGATTTCATTAGAAGAAGGTTAGATATAGTGCCAGAGGAAACATGGCAAGACTTCAAACAGGAATTGGTGAAGAGATATGGAGAATTACAAGATGTACACCTAGGATGGCAGAAACTTAGAAAGATAAAACAAAGCAAAGAGGAAACGATACAGATGTATACTGACAGAATGTTTAACATCATTGAAGAGGTATTTCCAGCTGAAACGATAGACAGACAAGGAATAGATGACCAAATGATAGGTATTTTCGTAGACGGATTATATAATGATGCCATAAAACTCCATTTAATAAGGAAAGATCATAAGACGTTAAAAGACACTATGGCTTCTGCCATTGCAGAAGAAAACATAAGGAGAAGGTTTGAGTTGAGAGTAGAACAGGCAAGGTTTGATGTAGAAGAACCTATGGAGATAGATACTGTAAGAAGACAACCAACAGGTAGCAGACAGTTACAGGACATTGAATGTTACAATTGCCATCAACGGGGACACAGAGCTAACGTGTGTACATGGAGACCGCCACGCGTGTATCAAGGCAGTAGGGCTACACATATGGGTAGTTATCATGGTCCGCGACAAGCTATGTGTAGGGATAGGGACGACACCTGGTGTCAACCTCAATACACCCGTTCACAAGGAGCACATTCATGCACGCACCGCACACGAGGGCTTTCGATACACCTCGTTACGGTAGATACAGTTGTCAGGGAAAAGGCAGACCTACTCACATGAGAGAGACTGACAGGAATAGGGTGATAAATATGTCACAAGAGAATAAGCAGGTACATATAGAAAGAAAACCAAGGATATGGAAACAGAATGGAGATATATCAACAGTGCACGAAACGTACCATACAGATCCGAGTTCGTGTTTGATAACAATAGGTGACAGAAAAATCAGAAGTCTCTTGGACTCAGGCGCTAGTGTTAGTTTATTAAGATTTGGGTTGTATAAACAGCTACGTCAGCCACCCAAATTGGAAAAAAACACGCATGCAACTCACGTTAGTGTCAGGTGAAAGGTTAAAGGTGATGGGAATGTCAACGCTAAGGTTTAACATTGGAACGAAGTTATTGATGCACACTTTTGTTATAGTGAAAGGTATGTCACTGAATTGCATATTAGGCAGAGATTTTATGAAGAAATACAGCGTAAGATTGTACTTTGACATACAGAAGCTAAAGATTCAGGACGAGTACATTGACATGCAAGATGATATGCATATCGCATCTGTGATAAGGTTACAGAAGCCGATTACTTTACGTCCGAATACGGTGAACATAGTCACAGGAAAAATTAAGAGGTCACCATATTATAAAATTGGACAGACGGTCAGAACAGTGGAATTCCAGGATGCAGACGTAGCCGATGAACCGTGCATAAACATGACGGAGGGGATAGTAGTGATAGGAAACAAGTCTCAATTTCCAGTTATGCTACTCAACACAGCAGCAAAGCATGTCACGATACCAAGAGGATTCATTGTGGGGAGAGTACAACACATGTCACACACTGAAGGCAG
This sequence comes from Oreohelix idahoensis, assembly GCA_024509875.1. Taxonomy (NCBI): domain Eukaryota; kingdom Metazoa; phylum Mollusca; class Gastropoda; order Stylommatophora; family Oreohelicidae; genus Oreohelix; species Oreohelix idahoensis. The sequence continues at coordinate 244,224 of JAMPIV010006530.1, forward strand.
CAGACAAGGACAGGATAAATACAACGAAAGGAAAGATAGACATAGTGGTACCCGAGATAGGAAAACATACACTAGGAGGGGTAGCCAACAGTTAAGACAAGATTATATGAATACCAGTAATTGTCTAGCGTGTAGAGAACAGGAACGCATGTGGAGGGAAAGAAGATGGAGCCATAGAAACAACAATCGCATAGAATACAGGGAAATAAGATGGAGAAACACTTGTCACAGACCGTATTACACATCCGATCAAGTACATAGGATAGAAATGGTTCAAGAAAGGAGTCGACAACCTTGTTTTGAAGACAGACATACGAATAGGAACCTATATGAGACTGGAAGCGGTCGACAAAGAGATATAATGCAGGGGCGAATTATACAACAGGATAACATGAAGGATAGGATGAAAGAAATAAAGTCACAGATACGGACAGACCCCAAAAACAAAAGAACATTACAAGACTTTATCACGAAACATCATGATGTATTTGCGTTAAATGACATGGAACTAGGAAGAACTTATACAGTCCAGATGGAAATAGAAACAACGACGGACAAACCTATTAGCATGAAACCATATCGTACGCCGCCAAAGAATAGACACGTAGTAGAACAAGCAAAACAGGACATGTTACAAGCAGGAATAATCGAACGGTCCAGAACAGAGTGTGCATCGCCGATAGTCATAGTTGAGAAGAAAGACGGTACCAACAGGTTTTGTTGCGACTACCGGGCGTTAAACAAGATTACAAAAACGATATCGTATCAGATGCCTAGAATAGATGACATATTGGCAACACTGGGGAAGTCACGATGGTTCACAACTTTAGATGCGAGGTCAGGATTCTGGTGCATCCCAATGTCACCAGACGCCAAAAGGAAGAGCACATTTTGCACACACGTCGGACGTTTTCTTGGAACGTATTTTTTGGATTGAAGGAAAGCCCGACGACATATATGGCATTAATGAACGAAGTACTTCAAGGGATGCAAGCATTCGCTACAGCATACATTGATGATATACTGGTACATACGACGGGGTCGATGGAAGATCATCTATACCATGTAGAGAAAGTATTTAATAGATTACGACATCCCAATGTGAAACTCAAGCTGAGCAAATGCAACTTCTTACAGCAAGAGATTAAATACTTAGGGTTTGTAATCAATAGGAAAGGGGTTGGACCAGATGAAGAGAAAGTATGAGCCATCAGACAAATGCCTGCACCAACAAATGTCCGCCAAACGAGGGGATTCTTAGGAACATGTGGGTATTTTCGGAACCATATCGTAAATTTTTCACAAGCAGCAGAACCCTTGATAAGCCTCACAAGGAAATTTGCCAGGTTCAAATGGACACACGACTGCCAGAGAGCTTTCGAGTACCTCAAGAACGCATTAACAGAAATCCCATATCTAGCACATCCAGACCCGCATAGGGAAATGATATTATATACTGATGCGTCAGATACAGCGATAGGGGCATGCTTAGTACAACCGGCAAAGGAAGATGAGGAACCGGTTTTGAAGAACGTGAGAAACGAGAAACCTCTAGTATTTCTATCACATGCGCTGAGCAAAACGAAGCGGAAATGGCCTACCATAGAGAAAGAGGCGTTTGCCATCCACTATTCAGTACAGAAATTGGATTTTTACCTAAGGGGAATGCCATTTACGGTTAAAACAGACCATCAGCCACTAGTGACATGGTTAACTAAAGCGAAAGATCAGCCAAGGAAATTGTAAACGTGGGCGTTGAACTTACAAAGCTATAACATGAAAATAGAATACATCAAAGGTACCCATAATACGTGCGCGGATCTATTGTCAAGAATACCGTACCAGAATGGGATGACAATAGAAGGGGATGATACGCCGGAAATAGATGAATATTTCAAACAGATCAACATAATAAATTCAAATAGAATGGAGACACAGTCAATATCAGGAACGGATGAGGATCAGTCAGAAGCAGATCCACAACTGGGAGTTATCGACTTCAAGAAGGAGCAGGACAAAGATCCAGAGATTAGGCGGATGAAAAGGAAAATATGGAATGAAGATAAAGAGGCGAAGAACTTTAGGATAAACCCTCTTGATAATGTGACTGTTACGCACAAATAATTACTTTTTTTCAAAGCCTTTGTATGATCATTTTTCGTATGTATGATCATTTTTTGACTGAAGTGTGTATTATGTTTTTTACAGTCAAAGGGACATAATCCGAGTTATCGAGACTACAATTTTTTAGGAGTTGTCCTTCTCTTGTATAGAGACACGTTCGGTCTATAATTTCATGAACGAAGCGTGACCATATCTCCTTATTTGGTAGTATCAGTCAACTGTTGTAGATGTCTGAAACCTGTCTTAACGCTTCTGTTCATGACCATAAAAGGCGCGACTGTGTAAGACTTTTATCTCGAATGTTCTTAGAATCGTCTTATTGTGAACGGCGACTCAGAGATTGTCGCTCTGCGCATGTCTCGACTTGGTTTTCGTTTGTTGTTCCGCCCAGCTCGGGGCAGTTAAGAAATGGTCTGAGTAGCGAGCAGACGCGACCTGCGTCTTGTGATTTTCTGAGAAAAATACATTGTCTTTGTGAGTTAGTTAGCTAACTAGACTATTTCCCAGTAATATTCAAGCCTGCCTGGAGGCATATGTTCATGGTTGATTTTCCGAAATAAGGTAATTCCTCTTGTATCGAACTTTATGCTATCATCTAGATGTTCGTCATTTTGTCGCCTTTTTGCTCGCCTGTGTGATTCAAAATGGAGAGGTACTTTGACTAGGATTAAGTCACCGGTATCTTTATACCTGAACTAGTTATATATATATATGGGTCGCTCTAGACCAACAAGACTATTGTCTGTGTTCCAGGATTCGTTATATCAGAGATCACGTCCAAGTCAGATGGTTAGACTTAGGAAGGTTATAAAGGTCGAGCTGACCTGTAATCCATGTATGCTATTCACGTGCAGACAGTAAACGGACTTATTGTATACATCTGATCTGCTAGCATCAGGAAGGGAATATTTATTGTTGTCTATGAACATTGAAGATCTGCAGCTGACACTGTTGCAGAAGTGATATATATTATTTATACAGCTTCACGAACCAGAACTTTATGATATCTGTTTACAATACAACTATTGAGTATTGAATCCTACATGACTATCAGTTAATATGATTTTGAATGCTGCATTCGTTATACTATGCTGATGATGACATAAATATCATGACTGTTTTGTGGCGTGCAATAAATGGTATAAAACTAAAGCAAAGTTACCATTTCTATGACTCTACACGTCATGTTGCCTGTGGTGTACCTTGTGAACTGTTCTACTGCAACACGCACAGCAACATTCTAAACCAGATAAGACACCCACATCTTGCACTGTAATACCTGGTGTCGATAGAGGTGGTAATTTGACGTCATCCTAAATCCACCCTTATCAATTCATGGTGGCCAGTATGGGGACATTTTTTTCCCGGGAGGTTGCGGTAATGTTACGCACAAAGTAATTATTTGTGCGTAACAGTGACGGAATACATTAACCCTAAAGGAGATGGTTTGCCGAAGAAATATATTCCAAAACATCTTGTAAGGAAAGTACTCAAAGCTTATCATGACAATAACGGTCATATGGGGAGAGACAACACGTTGGACGTCATTAAAAAGAGATATTATTGGCACATGATGAATAGTGATATAGTATCTTATGTGGACCAGTGCATCACATGTAAAACACGGAACTTGAGAACATTGAAGTATCCCACACAACAGATGGATACGCCAAATTATACGATGGAGAAGATCAGCATGGACATATCTGGACCTTATCCAACAACATTAATGGGTTATAAATACATACTACATATAATGGATATGCTATCAGGTTAGTCAGAATCTTATCCACTCAGCAAAGCTACGGCTAACAAGATATTGCAAATTATAACTAGGGAATTTATCCCTCGACACGAATGTCCTTTATCCATACTTACGGACAATGGCAAGATGTTTACAGGAACAGAGTTCCAGAAATTTGTAGATCAGTGGAACATTAAACATATTAGAACTTCTGTTTATCGGCCCCAGGGAAATGGAAAGAACGAACGCCTCCATTCCACCTTACGTAACATCATGGCGAAGGAAGCTGAAGGAAAACCGCAATATTGGGATCTGTATTTACCGCAGGCACTAGAAGTAGTCCGGATAAACACTAGTGAAACTACAAAAATGTCGCCGTTTTATATGATGTACGGCAGGGAACCAGTGATGCCAATGGATACTATACTGCAGCCAAGGAGGAAATACATGGCAGAGGACCCCATGGAAATACTGGTCCGGGAAAAGCACAGAGCACACACCTTAGCACAAAGGAACATCAAGAAAGATTTTAAAAGGAGGCAAAGAAATGCGAATAAAAATGCAGTTGCACAGGAATTCAAGCCGGGAGACATAGTGTTCTATATGAAACACGTTAGGAGTGGAAAACTAGACCAGAACTGGATTCCGAATTGGCAGGTGTTACGACGCCTTTCAGAAACAACATATCAAATATGGAAACAAGATCAGAATAAAACCATCAAGGCGCATGTACAACATCTAAGGTTACAAACACAGAAACCTATAGACATACCACCGCAGGAACAGAACAAGAGGAAGACCCATTATGTAGTGGTACCAGAGGACAAGGATGAGGCTACATCAGAAGAAAGTTCTCCAGAAGAGTCATACACACCAAGAGCAGGTGGAAGTCGTATAGTCACTAGAGCGGAGATACATACACAACCTAAAAACCCAAACCAAAGATCTGGAATTTTTAACGATTCACAAAACAAACAGGAGAGAGGAAGAGAGAAAGATGGGGAGGAAAAACAGGAGACAGAGAGGAATAGACAGAGAAAGCAGACAGAGGTGGAAATAGAGGAAGAAGAGGAAGAGGTACAGCGTGATCAGGCGAGAACGTCGGAGAGATTAAAAGGTGACGGAACATTACCAGAAGAATTAAGGAGGTTAAGAAATGTAAGAGATAACTCAGAGAGCGAAGAGGACCTTCCGCTCATGGAATATGTACAGAGACTCCAAGAGAGAGAAAATAGATTAGCAGAGCAAGAGAAACAATTACGACAGTTGCAGGAAGCGGAGAGGCAACATGAAAATCAGCAGGAAGAAGAATAGATGGAGGGAAATGGACAAACAGACGATAAGGAGGACAGGGCGAGAGACATTAGACGTGGAAAGAAGAGATATTATACGTCATCCGACGATTCGTCAGAATACAATATGCCACTCGCGAAGATAATAAATGCAGCACAAATGCAAGTACTCCCGAAGTGGAGACCAGACACAGGGAAATACAAGAGGACGATAGACCGACAAGAGGAAAGGGGCGGAAAACGATTAACGAGGTAGAAAATAGGAGCAGACGGAGAAGGACTCCAGAAGAGGTATCGATGTCAAGTGACTCAGACAGTACGTCGTCTGAGGAGAGTGACGTGCGTCACAGACATAGCAAACGGAGATTCCATAGAAGAGAGATAGAGGAAGGGAGTACACAAAAGACGAAGATATGTGGGTCGTCTACAGACAATTCATAAAATTATAGAAGGCGCCTCGAAAAGTTGAGACAGGTAGAACAGGTAGATGTGAGATCTAGTAAGAAGAATAAGGCAGGAATTAGTAATAGGAGAGAGAAGGAAGATATAGTGGCGTTTTGCGAATATGTGGATAGAAAATATGAAGAGTTGAAAAACGAAGAGAGAAGATATACAGATCGAGAGGAATACCGATCCAAGAGCCGAGAGAGGCTGAGAAATAGAAGCAGAGAGGAAGAGATTAGGAGAAATACGGATCGAGGGGATTTCCGATCTAAGAGCCGAGATAAGCTGAGATATAGAAGTGATGATAGAAGACGAGATACGGATCGTAGGGATTACCGATCCAAGAGCCGAGAAGCTAATAGAAATAGTAGTAGAAGTAAAGAAACTACTAAGGATCAAAGGAGATACTGATCTAGTAGTAGAGAGGAGTCAAAGACGAGAAATATGGATAGAGAAGGTACAAGTAGAGGTCGAGGCAGCGACGAGTTAAAGAGTAGATAACCTGAGGTAAACTCAGGGAAAATGAGAGTTGAAACAGTAGAAGAGGAACCGAAGCAAACGGTTGATGGGGTAAGAAGTAAGGAGGTTGAGAGAAACTCGAGAGATACACGAGATACAGAGGTGGAGAGGAAGCAAAGTGTTGACGAGGTTAGAAGAGTAGAGGAGCCCAGTCAGGCGGGCGGCGAAGTACAAAATAAGGGAGAAATAAAGGAGGCACAAGGAGTTGAAAAACAACAGTTAGCAATGGAGATGCTTAAATTGCTCATGAAATAAGTGAGTAGAGGGTAGCAGGAGGATATGAGAGGAGAGGCATAGCATAACATATACGGTATAAGATGGCGGCGGTTGCTAGTCTTAAGGAGACAAGTATGATTGGTCTATACCGCACATATGAAGTAAACTGAGTACACCTGACAAATAGGGTACTGCAGTATAGGAGGAGATGAGTAAGAGAGAGGTAAGAGGTACATTTGATGCCATGGTAGTATGGGCGAAATTATAGGAAAAGCCGTGGTGACGACGGTAGAAATAATGAAGATAGAGATATGGAGAAATAAGTGATGGTGAGAAATATTTGGAGATGAGTAGAGAGTATAATTGAGAAATTGGAGAGCACAGTCCAATGAGGGAACGAGAGGTAGAGGAGATAAGGGTGAGAAGGAGAGAAATAGAAAATTGCAGCGGGAGTCTAGTTGTGGGGAAACTAGATGCAATCGTTCTACACTGAACATATTAAGAAGCTGAGTAGGTCTGAAGGATAGACTAATACAATGTAGAGAGAATAATTAGGACTCGAGTGTCGAGAATTAAAAGAGAAGGGAAGAAAGAGATTGAAATACACGAATACGGAAAGCAGGACAGATGAGTGCACAGGCACGTGAAGATAAAGAAATAAAAAGAAGATTAAAAGAGTTAGGAATAGATAGACGATACGGAAACGCACGTAGTTCGTATTAAGGGACCACATAAGGTATTTTTAGGTCCAAAAGATAGGTAGAAGTTTAGCCAGAGGGGATAGCAAGAATAAAGAATCAGTGACACCATGATGTTTAAATGGGTCACAAACGATTGTATATATTATAAAGTGTAACAGGCAGTTACAGTATATTGTGTGAAAACAATTTGGATATGACAGCTTATGTAAAAACAATGCTGAGCTCAGAAACAAAGTAGGGAATGGTGAGGTTCAGAGTGAAAATGGAGTGTGAAAGATATAATAAATTGCGGATGAAAGAAGTGTACAAGGTATAAATAGGTCACAGTTAGTAGTGATTACAGATTGTGTTTTGTGGTCAGCATTATATGATTACAATAGGATGAGGTAGTAAGAAGATGATGAGGAATACATAATGGATTACTCCATGGGAGTAGAATGATGATATATATTTGATTTAAATGTTTATGTATTGTAGTACTGGTCAAGGAAGTAGACATATTGAGTTTAGGGTAGAGGTAGGTGTAGTAATTAAGGAGAGAGAAAAATTTGTCCTCAGGGACAAATCTTTTTTAGGATAGGAGAGGTAATGTGATAGAAAAGGGAAAGAACTGAGATATGACTAAGTAAGAATAATTTATGAGTAGTAAGACTTAGCTCTGACGTCACCGGAGCACGAGAAATAAGTGAGGGAAGGGAAGAGCAGAGAGCACTCTTCAATGGTCGTCAGCTGAGAGCGGGTTATAAATTAGACTAACCGTAACGACCATCTACCATGTTATGGACAGCTGAAGTGCCATGTTACTTATGGCACTGCTGCAGTGTGCAGAGAAGAGGAGAAGAGAAGAAGAGAGGAAGACTGATGCAAGATATTTCCATAACAAATAGTTTTTCATGTCGAGCTGTGTTTCAGCAAATAATGCCAGCAGTTCATCCTGGTATGTAAACACTCGCATATTTAACGAGCGTGGATAGACAAAGAAAAGTGTTAGAACTGTAGTCCTGTGTCGGACGTGTAGACAATTTACTAGGAACAGTTTATAGCTAAGAATAAGTTACCAGCACTGGAAGTTTACCCAGACAATACTTCGAAGCTTACTTTAATAGATTGAGAACAGCCCATTAATCAGTGATGTGTAGTAGTGATGGGTGGATAGAATAACAACGTAGACAGCAGAGATCCTGAGCTAATTTAAGAGATAATAACATTAGTACCTGACCAGTGCAGTAAGTGATGTAGGAGTGTCAGCAATGAAGTTTCATATGTATATTTATTGATAATCAGGTTCGGAGGTAGCCAAGTTGTGAATATGTTCCTTGACAACTAATAAAGAACTTTGGTTGTCAGCTCTGAGTCGTCAAGTCCTTTCAAGTATTATAATTGGCAGACAATTTAATCTCATTCAGCAGTCATAGGAACAAGGTAGGCCACAAAGGTACTGCGCCTACAATTACAGCCAGCGAACATAAGACAGGGACAGTACGGTCATCATTAAGTCGAGAGCCTACACAAGGGTCAACGTAACAACAATCACACAAGCAAAAGAATCTGGGTTGAGAATCAAATTAAACTATCACACATTTTCAGGACTAGGAACGTGATACCAGCGAAGACGTTAACACACTATATAACCCAATATAACCGTTTGTAACCCTTCAATGGGTTTTGGTTGAACAGGGTAATACAGCAAAGTAACAGACTCAAGGAAAAAAATATGTTAATGCCCTTTCAAGTCACTATGCAATAAAAGCTTTTCTTGTGAGCTCGTGTTATAATGTTTGGTGGAGAACGTTGGTAGGGACCTTTCGTCATTTTCGGGCTCACAAGGGAACTTGTCAAACACATCGTCTCAACTTTAGTTTAGGCAGCACTTTGTGCCGGTCAAAAATGCAACATGTTTCTGTACCTCTCTTGTGCATTAAGAGAAACACGCGTTATACATATTTACTGACGTGTATTGAGCCTAGCCTGCATTTATTTATCACATATAAAATATAACTGCATATTTCTATAACAGCAACAAATTACATAAACATTTATTTCAAAATTTAAAATGCATTGCAATTCTCTTTTTTTCTACAAAAGCGATACAAACAAAACTCTATAAAATAACTATTTAATTTTTTTAAAGTTATGACTAGCTTTTTTGCACGTATTACTCACCTTGTAACAAAAATTACGTCCCTTAGATATTTCGTATAAATGTATCTTAACGTTTAAATATGAGCGAAATAACAATGCGATGAAGTGGAACATTGATAAGAGTTCACAATGTCAATGTCTGGTTGTGTAGCGGATACAGAAAGTTACTTAAAAGTCAGTGTCTGTACGTGCTTGTGGGAACTGACTTTTTTCCCCCATCCCAACTTGCTTTCTTCTTCTCCAATGCATATGGAATCAATACTTGCCGAGTTTGTATATGTAACCCGCCAAGCACTCCAATGGAGGCAACTAACATTCATTAATGTGACTGCCATAATAAAAAAATTGCCTATATGTGTTGCAAGAAAGTGCTAAATATCTCACAACTAGATTAAACTCATATTGAATCCAGGATTGCGCCTTCCCCCCCCCCCCCTACTCCCTTCTCCAACCCTAATTTTAAAAAAAAAAGCAACTGTGGTGAAATTACAGTGATGCAACGTTAAAATTCCTCCATTTATAAAGACAATAGGTAAAATAACATGTAGGGATAAAAATATTAGTAAGGTATGATGATACATTCTCGCCCACGCCAGCGTTTTCTAGCGCCATTGAAACTAACTAGTTAGAACATGCAGACTAAACGACCTATCCTATTAGACGGGTAGAAACGGAGATAAACGAAAAAAAAATGTGACTATCCGAACACGTGTTTGAATCTTAAAACTAAAAGACGCAATTTGTAGTTTAAAGAAGAAAATTACGCCACTAGTTGACACAATGTAAGAAAGTGGAAGAAAAACGACCTTAGCTCTTGTTAGAAACAGACGTATCTAGGACGGTTTACGGTAATTAGTCGTTTTGGTTTGAATATAGCGGCAAACGCCGTACACGAAGGTTCAAAAACAAATTTCAAAACTAACCTTGAGAAAAGTAGGTTTTTCCTTAATAATAAGTTTAGGAGAATAAAAACTAGCTAGTTTGATAGCCCATCTTAATCTGAGAAATAATATACTTTTAATTACACAGACGGACAGATAACACGGAAGATATTGACGAAAGACTGTATTGTTCACTACAGACTAGCAGACAGTTTTTTGTGCATATTTTCACTAAAGTTACATTTTGACGTCCTTGAGACTAAAAATGCAAAAACAAACTGCAGGTGGACTAGGGGCAGGGTAGGAGGATAGTAGCTAAAAATAACTTAGCATAGAATCTAAGAAGTAGGGGGAGTTAAAAATGTGTGTGGTTTTTTTCTTGTAATTTTGTCCAAAAACAAGTGTAATTTTGGCAAAAACTAAGTTGAGACGGACAGACCGACAGAAAAATACTACACACTAGACTGAGACTGGACCGAAATTGGATATTTGAAATCTGAATATTTGAAAGGTAGAGGGGAAGTCCGCTGATTGGACAGAAGCTTTCATATTGTAGAAAGAAAGACGCCCGCTAGTGCCATTTTGAAGAAGACTGTCCATTGACACAGTTCGTTAATGCTAGAGGTGTGATTTCCAGGAAATATTAAATATTATCAGTGGGACGCCTTAATCTATCCAGCAGCTCAGCTGAGTTTGGCTAGTACTACATAACTGTGTTCTCAATTTTGAATTGTGGTAAGGGAAAAAGCATTTACCTTTTTTATTTTAATATTTTGAGTGATTGATACTGCCATGTCCTGAAAAAAGATTACGACAAGTGAGTGCTTACTCTAGGTCCCCAGCAGCAGTCCAGGGCCTAGAGACAAACAAATAATATAGGAAAACATATCTAAGACTATGGAAGACAGATCTATATTTGAGATCAGTGGGAACATATCACCCACATTATTGGATGGAAGAGGAAACTATTGAACATATTTCGGATGCAATGCAGTCATGGGAAACTGGTGCTGTTTGATAACACCTGGGTGAGATGTGCTGAGTTGGTCAGAGAGATCTGACCCGATCGTTGTAATGTTTTTTCGTTGTTATGTGTAAAAATTGGTGCAGTAGGCAGTGTGTTGACACATGGCACAAATTTTGGTTTCAGAGTTTCTGGTTTGGCACTACACTAGTGTCAGATGCTTGTGAAGAGATCTATGAGTGGATGATTTGAAAGCCCACCATTTTACTCTAGCACTTGTGAGGAGTGGGCTACTTGAATTCTTTACTGCATCGTCACAGGCCAGATAAGTGAAAACCTGGCCTGCTGTGGATTCATCAAACTTGTCCACAATAAATAAAGAAATAAAATCTTGTTGTATAAACACTATAACTCAGTCCATATTTCAAAAACAATGAACATTATAAACAGAGATTGGGCATGATGACACCACCCCGACTAGACATCCAGTTCTAGTTTTCCAAAGACACTGTAGTTAGTATTAATATTAACCAATGTAACAATATATTTATGTATAAAAATTTTCATTTGATTGTTCAAAATATATATATAATATATATATATATATATATATATATATATATATATTATATATAATATATATAAATATATATATATATATATATAAATATAATATATGCACTTTTATTTGATTGAAAAAACATATTGTTTTATACGTCCTGACCAGTAAAAAGAAACATTTGGTTCAGGACTAAATAAATTAAAAAAATTGTAAAATCTAAACTTCTAAAGCCAGTGTTAGTTGATTTGATCATAGAGCTTATTATTATTATTAGACTTAGTATTTACATCTGTGTGTCTGTGTATTTAATTACCTACACATCACATTTCATTAACCTAGACAATAAACGTAGCTAACATACATAATAGCAGAATAAGTCTGTTTGAGGTCGTAAGTGGTAGCAGAAAGGCATTCTGTAACTCACATAAACTTTTATCTTCAGGAGCCTTCACAGCTGACCTCATCCAGTACACTAGGTAACATAGCAACCATACAATAACATCAAAAACCACTACAGCAACCACAGATAAAGTTTGAAAGATATGTGCAAGAGAGACATGAATAGATAAATACAGGATTCTGGGTGGACAGAGATGCTGATCGCAGCAAGTCGAGATGCTCCCTACGATTATGCGAAAACAACCAATTGAAATAGCCATTTTAGAGATGCCCCCTAAACGAAATGGGTTCAGTTCAAAACGGAGGCCGAATAGCCAAGAGAAGGATGTCACTTGAGAGCCATGACCCAAGGTTGACCGCTGCCATAAAATGTCAAGGTCGATCAAATGATCACAGTATACGATTTACTATTTCTACAAAGTGATTGACAAGTCAATTTCTTCTTTTTAAAATGTTATTATCAGCACTTGTACCTACTGGATATACATAACATGCATGTCGAAACAAAGAGTAATAACTGCCATTTGAAATTTGACAAAAAAAAACAAAAATTCTAAAATGACCAATGCACTCAACGTTACAAGACAGAGCAAAAATGATTGCCCGCCACGATGTCACGTGATCTCCCCTTGCGCTGCTGTGTTAAAGTGACACATCATTGTATGTCATAAAATAACAGGTGCGTCGCTGTATTGTGACGTTTGTTTCATATAAAGTAATTAGATAACACGAAGAACTAACAAATTACAATAACAAGTGATTTTACAATTACCCTGTATAATAACATCAATCAATACCCATTAGCTCCCGGAGGAGCATAGGCCTTCAACAAACACATGTCAAGTCTTCCTGTCCTGTGCCATCCGCTAAAGTTCTTTACGTGTTTTCCTCATCATTTTCAACTCTGTATCCAGCTCTCTTCTCCATGTGTTTTTTTTTTTTTTGTAGTTTACCTCTGTCTCTCTTTCCTTGTGGATTCCAGAACAAGGACTACCTTGTAATGCTATTAACTGGTTTCTTCAATGTGTATCCTATCCATCACCAGCGTCTTCTTCTCAACTCTTGTTCCACTGGCACTTGTCTGGTTCTTGTCATCAATTCCACATTTGTGACTTTGTCATACCATTTCAGTCCTTCGATTCTACGCAAGCACCCGTTTATAAAAGTCTGTAGCTTTTTGGTTGTTGTTTTTCTTGCTCTCCGTGTCTCAGAGCCATACAATAGGACTGACTTGACATTTGAGTTGAAGATTCTTATTTTCTTGTTGGATCTGATTTCTCTTGATCTCCATATATTTCCCAATGCAATGAAAGCTCCTCTTCCTTTTTGTATTCTTATTTTGATATCATTGTCTGTCCCTCCAACTTTGTCTATATTCTTCTTCTCCTTATATCCTTAGCCGCCGACCGTCAAAGCAGTCAGTGGCCATTGCGCCTGGTGGCGTCTTGTAGGGCAGCAACACATTGATTCCACTTTGCTCGGTCGGTGGCCATCCTTCGTACAGTGCCCCAACTCTGGTTTATTCTTTGCATGTCAGCCTCCACAGTCCTCCGCCAAGTTGTTTTCGGTCGGCCTGTCTTTCATTTTTCTCATTTCTGATGTGACTTGTTTTAGTTTATCCGTCTCGTTCATTGTCCTGACATTCCAAAATCCTATTTTTGTTTCACATTTTGCGGTCAGGACGTCCATTTTCGTGTCAGTGGCTTCCTTTCGGCTTTCACTGCTGACAGTCATACGAGCCTCAGACTCCGGATGTCCGACCCGCAGCAAAGTTTGTTTTTTTGTTGTCGTTTCCGTAACTTCGTTTCTTTTTGCATAGACAGAGGTGTCAGCCCTATGCTTAAACCCCCAACCTGGAGGACCAGGTATTGACACCAGTGATGGCAGTTTGTCTATACTACTGCCAAGATATGTATACGTTTCTACGTCTTTTAGTGGTGTTTCCCCAAGTTCAACATTGTTATCATTTCTTGCATTTATTCTCATAATCTTTGTCTTTTCCCTATGTATTTTCAGGCCCACTTGTTGTGAGCTCTCATCGAGAATTTTCATTTTCTCTTGCATCTGATTATGGCTATGGGTCAGAAGAGCCAAGTCATCTGCAAATTCCAGATCATCAAGCTGTTTAGGCAGATTCCACTGGATTCCATTTTTTGTTGTGTATAATCACATGTCTTGTTACAAATACGTTGTTAGCAATAATCTAACGAGCATGTCGTAAAGTTCCCGGGGATCTTTGAAGAGACAAAGACAATAAAACCACTGCACATTCAGACATGTCGTTGAAGCGACAAATACGAGGTCGTCAATGAGGATGGTAACTTCATCACGTTAAACAAATTGCTTCAAGAACTACCGCTGCCACAGTATCCCATGCTATACGAGGAGCACAAAAGAGAATGAAGATTGTCACAGCATGGTCAACAGCTGTGGACTGTATGTGCTCCACAAGGATCAGGTACGGAATGTCAGTTGGTTGGAGGGGGCGGGGGGGGGTTGTTGTTGTTTAACTAGGGCTGCTGAGCTTCTCGCGCTTTTGCAATCAATACCAAATCGAAGACTCCGTGGTTAGATCTATATTGTAGATCTAGGCTTTTCCTCTGGTCATTTCTGCCATTCCGAAACGTGCTGAGTTGATGTCACGTGCTCCAGTTTCTCCAAATAACATCATTAGGAACATCTGGTTCTAACAACAAAATAAAAACATTCATGAATTATATTCCATGTACTGGAAGCGAACCCGGTACCTTTAGAATTAGACACCCGTGAAAGATTTGATTTCATTTTTGGTCCATGCACAGAAAAAACCACCAGATACCTGGTTCAATCCAATGTGGATTATAATTTGGGTTGATAGTGTTCTTTATTGTATATAGCATATTTGCTTTGGATGTTGTGGTAAAGTACAGTGATACAGCGATACAATCATAAATTATATATATATATTAAAGTAAAAATAATAGCAGTAGAAATGTAATTAGTAAAGTTGTAACGCGTCTTCTTCCCCGCGCCAGAAAACGCATTGATTTAAGCAGGACAGAACATAGTGAGAAATCTTATCGCCGCGTTGGCCCAGCTGTTGGGTGGACACATGTGCGGACGTGTTTTTATTTGGCTCTACATTTTGGATATTTTATTCTAAGTTGTTCCCATTTAATATGGATGGTTTATACATCCCTGTGTTGGCGGTTTTGTTTGACATACAATGAAATTGTTTATATTGCAATTGTGTTAAATTCACGTATTAATATTGTGTTTTTTTCTGTATGGAATGACGGTATTGTGTCCTGCCACCATTTGTCGATAAATCGAAAACTACAACAGTTGTTACACATTCTAAATTCTGACGGTGACCTTCTGGCTAGGGAACAATACACAATGTTAAATTACACGGCTTGTCAGCCCTCAGGCATGTAATTTGATCACGGCGAGCGGGGAGAACAGCGTCGTCGTATCAGCGATAGTAAAACCACCCAGAGATGGAAGATTACATCCCTCTACAGTCACTAAGAGCTACTGCCTTGACTAAGAAAAAGCCATACAAAGAAAACTTCACGCCTGGAGCAACCCTCCACATCTGATCATCAAACAAACGAACAAGGGTCAATGTTGCTCTGTTGAATTCCGTAACAGTCAACATTACTAAATTTTCAAACACACTTGCCTAGAATACTACAAAAGCTGTTCCATTGAAACCCGGAGCGATCAACTAAACGCTATTGTTGAGGATAAAATAAGCACGGACCTCCTCACAATACATCTGTATCACACAAAAAAAAAGATTTTAACACAAGGAACGACAGAGTGCGTACAGACATGGTTGGACGTCGAATTTTCTCACCTCCAAAGATCAGCTCTAGATAAAACCATGATTGTAACTGATCCTACTTCTTCTCCAACAATGATAGGAGACGAGTCTACCAACGCAAAATCTCAGCTAACCATCGAAGCCAATCCTCATATCCCTGATCTACCACCACCAACCTGTGATCCAACACCACCCACTTTCGATCCAACACCATCCATATTTGATCCATCAGGACCCACCTTTACCCCTGATCTAACACCAACAACCTGTGATCCAACACCACCCACTTTTGATCCAACACCACCCATATTTGATCCAACAGGACCCACCTTTACCCCTGATCTAATACCACCAACCTGTGATCCAACACCACCCATATTTGATCCAACAGGACCCACCTTTACCCCTGATCTAACACCACCAACGTGTGATCGAAAAACACCCACTTTCGATCCAACACCACCCATATTTGATCCAACAGGACCCACCTCTAATGAACCGACAGCTCAAAAGCCCACAATAAATTATCTAGAAGTTCACATCAACCAACCCACTGAAGTCAGCGTAAACCACACTTTGAAAAATGCATTTATCACTTCTTCAGATAACCCACCCAATATGAGCGAGACCAACCCATCCTGCCTCCCAGATACAGCTACTTTCCAAGTCAGTGTAACTCACACACTTTGAGTGATGTTATTCCCCAATTCTTCAGATAACCCATCCAATATGAACGAGGCCAGCCCATCATGTCTCCCAGATACAGCTACTTTCCAAACAAAAGGGCCTGTCAATAGCGCAGATGTCTACTCATGCTCCACAAAATATCTATTAGCAAATGAGTGTGTTATGGAACAACTAAGCCAACGAACAGAGAAACACTTCTGTCAGGAGCTGGAAACTATAATTGAAAGTTCTCTGAAAATCGTCATTGAAAAATTCAAGCAGGATATAGAAAGCTCACTGAAAACAGAGCTTGAAACACTGAGACATGAAGTTATGACTCTCCGCAGAGAAAACACAAGGTTGGTTCATCACCTAAACCACCAACCTATTTCAAGTAATAAGAAAAAAGAAAATGGGGAGGTGATTGACAGCCCACGAGAAGCAATTCATTATGAATCTCCAGTTACACCACTTAACTTACCCACCCCTTCTCCAACACTCATTCCTCAAAACAAAGTATGCCCAGGACAGCATCATGATGTTTTTTTTTTTTTCGTACGCCCGCTAATACTCGAGGCGAAATCTCAGGTTATTTTTTATGTCTAACCTGACATTGATTTTTACGTGAGTATCCTATTTTCTTGTACAGAGACAAGTGTCCCTCGCCATTCAGGCAGATACTCGCCGTTTTTGGAGGTACCCATTAGAGCTGGGTCGGCTCAGGAGCCGCCAGTCCCTGGTCGACGACACTCTCATGATGTTAAAAGCCATAAGGACATTAGCAGCAGTGTAGGAAGAAGATTAGGACCAAATAAAACATTCCCAATTGAAGTAAAAATTAGCAATCGATTTGGAAATCCGTCAATCCTATCTACACAAGCAGATTCCGAAACAGCAACCTCAGAAGGAGATGACAGGGCACGTAAACTCCAATGTCACTTGACACAAGATTCTGCTGACCACCTACTGCAAGACAACGAGCAATGGCACCAACAACGCCGTCGTACTCGACCACAGCCACATCCTAATCGTCACATTCCTCACAACACAACCAACATTATTATAGGAGACTCATTGCTAAATGGCATTCACAGCGATCGAATGTCAACAACACCAGGGGAACTAGTCACTGTTATAGAATGAACCTCGACCATTAACACCTGGGAGCCGGAATAGTAGAAGTTCTTGTATTATCCCAATGAAATAAGCCGTCTCAACACAAACACCAACATAAAGAAAACAACAATACACGTAGGGATAAACGACAGCACAAATGGACACACTCTTAACCTATCAGACATCTCCAGAATGATTGACACCATAAAAAGTAAAAATTTCCCAACACATCCACAAAATATTTCGTCAATTATACCACCCAGCTATGGTAAAGCACGCCAAACTGTGGATATCAACAACAAGGTGCTTTACACTTTTTGTTCAAAGCATAACACGTCTTTCATAAACAACACACCCTTTTTTACATCTAAGTCAGGTGCGCCAAAAAAAAACTGCTATACAGAGATCAGGTACACACTTCTAAACTAGGGACCAGCTACCTAGCCAAAAATTTAAAGTTTCCTCAGAGGACACACCAGGAACACACACATTCATTCACCAGGGACACAAATTATACACTTCACTTAGTAAACCCAGACACAACAGCTCATAACCATCAATCACCGTCCTCAGCTGACAAGCAAGTATCTAGAAAAGCTACATTTAAGCCCACCTCCCACGCTAACCTTTATGACCACATGTATCCGCCACTACCCACACAACAGTCCAGCCAGCTGCTAACTGCACAACAGACACCACTGGACAGATGGACAGATTGGACTACAAGTAACACCCATTCACTTAATCGCAACGCAGGAACTACAGCAAGAAAATGGGAGTTTTCTCACCCCGTCTCCACCCGCACAGAACGGAATTCTCACAATTCATCCGTTTTACGGAAACTGACTCAATATAGTCCAGAAATATTAATGCAGGCTCTTCAGATGTCTATAAACGGCTCTACAGAACAAGATTAAAACCAAGCAACTTAAAACTGTTTTTTTAAACAAGTTTGCAGTGTAACATTCGACCAGACGCGTTCTCTTCGGAAGCACTTTAGTGACCTTTGTCCTGAGATAAAAGACATAGCTGAGTATCAGCGTACAACTTTTAACTGTCACTTTTAGATGTTAATAATTTTTTTATTTTTTTTTAATTACATTGTCTGTTTAAACATTTCTTTCTGTTCGTCAGAGCAGGGCGTATCTAAATTTGTTTCCGATTTAGTAATAACTCTATCGTATTAATACTATTGTTTTCTTATTATTATTATCTCTGTGCTTATTCCTCTCATTCCTACGCTCACCATTCTCTTTTACATCTCTTTTACATCTTTTATACATCTGCACTCTCGTTTTTTCATATTGAGGAAAATTAGGAAATCCTCACAAAACTACTAACTAACTAAGGTCACAGCGTGGACCCTTTAACTGTCCCTGAAGGATTAATTTCTCTACAATTGACTGTGGTTGAAGTAAAAAATATTCCTTTTTTTTGTTCGGAACAGACCTGTATTTTAGGATAAAAACCACACTTTTTGCAGAGATTAAGATATACTGTAAACAGTGTCCACGGACTCTAGCAGTGCATAATTTTATTACTTGTCTACAATTTTGTATAAACCATTGTGTACCAATTTTTTATTGCTTCTTACTCATTCCTACTCCCCTCATTATTTCTTTCCTATTGACAATTATCATGTCCGAGTGCAAAAACTCTAATCAAAATATAGGCAATACCACTAACTCACGCCTTACACTACCACGACTTAAAATTGGCCACTTGAACATTTACCACCTGCTTCGTAAGCTTTCCCAAATCACCACATACCTCCAACAAAACTTCCACATATTTGGTTTTTCTGAAACCCGTCTCAATGACAAAAATACAGATGACGAAAATAGGATTAATGGAATTACCACCATTCGCAGGGATCCTAACAGACAACATGAAACAGGGCTAGGCATATACATCTCAACATCTCTTCAGTACAAGCGACGTGATGAACTAGAATATACTGGCATTGAATGTTTTATGGCTGAAATAAAACTCCCCAACCTGACCCCCGTTCTAATTGGTTACCTGTACCGAAACCCTAGCTCTTCTACTGTATGGTTTGAACACATTCCACGAATGATGGACAACGTTTGGGCTTCTTCGAAGGAAATTATTCTACTGGGGGATTTCAATATTGACAGTCACAAAGCAAACAACACGTGGAATGAAATCACCATCTCATACAACCTCATACAGTTAATCAATCAACCCACGAGAGTAACAGACTCATCATCTACACTAATTGATCATATCTATACGACCTGCCCAGAAAACATTATAGAATGCACAGTCCCACAGACATCATTAAGTGACCACTATCCTATTTGCTGTACCTGGACGAGAAAGGGGTTTAAAGTACCTAAAACGGAACACATCACAGTCCATTACAGGAATTTCAAAAACTTTAACATTCAATTATTCCTATACAAGACCTACAAATATCCCCTCTCTCATACGTGGGGTACCAACTTTCCGCATCCAGAAGAAGCCATAAACATACTGGACACAAACTTTCAACAACGTAAATTCGACAAAACATGTTCCTATAAAGCAGTTCGGGGTCCAAAAACATCAGAAAGACCCCATGGATAAAACCAACGAAATACTATCAACAATGATCGAGAGCGGGACGGAGCACATAAGCTCAAAGATTTCAGCAGGTATCGGATGCTTAGAAACAAAGTACAATACCTCATTGTGCCGTCAGGAAAAGAAAACTACATTTCAGAAAAGATGATTCAAGACAAAGCAAACAGCAAAGAAGTCTGGGCAGCCATTAGAACACTAACACACACAAATCAAAGTCACTAAAAACTCTTTACCAAAAAGCTGCTCCCCTCACGGCAACAATCATTTTAGCAACCACTTCAAAACAGAAATTAGCCCTTCTCAAGTCGACACTAAAGCCAATGGACTGCGATATTAGTAAATTGACAGCCTTCTGCAACACTGAACAACACAACACCACAACAGATCTAAGACAAATTCCTTTTCTAACAGTACATGAAGTTCTCAAATATATCTGGGCATTAAAAAACAACAATTCATCTGGGCTTGATGGTATCAGCAATAAGATTTCTACGTTACGCTGCGCCCATCATTTGCGACTCCTTAACCTATTAAATACAACCAATGTATTTGAAGGTCACAACTACTTACCCCACAGCATTTAAAATCTGCCAAAGTGTACCCCCTCTATAAAGTCTGACTGGCTCACATAGCGATCCCAACAGCTACAGACCAATATCCCTTCTATCATCTCTTTCAAAACCACTAGAGAAAACACAGTTTACAACACCACACATTCAACACTTAACAACAAACAAAACTGCTCATTGAGATAGCCAGTCAGGTTTCAGACCCAAACATTCCTGTCACACAGCGCTCACCAAAATGGCAGACAACTGGCTGTCGAACATAAATGATGGAAAATTATGTGGTGCTGTTTTTGTCGACTTCAAGAAAGCATTTGACATGATTGACCACACTATCTTGGTTCAAAAGTTGGAAACCCTCAGAATAGGCTCTAATCCACTAAACATCATCAAATCATTCCTGGCAGATCGACAACAGTTAGTGCTTCACAACAACTCGGCATCAGATTTCTCGAAAGTAGTTACAGGAGTACCGCAGGGCTCTATTCTTGGGCCCCTACTCTTCGCAATGTTCATCAACGACCTGCCACTACATCTAAAATATTCAACTTGTGACCTTTTTGCAGATGATTGTACTATCTACACTAGTGACAATGACTGCGTGGCACTTGAAATGACTCTTCAAAGCGATGTAGACAATCTAACAAAATGGAGTAATATGAATCGTATGCCAGTAAACACAACAAAAACGAAATCTATGTTGATTACCACCAGACAGAAACTCCTAAGCTGCACCAAAAGATCGCTACAGCTACACGCGGAATCAATACAAATTGAACATGTAACAGAACACAAAGTTCTGGGGGATCACGATTGACCAGCACTTAACGTGGAACTCCCATGTACGGAATTTAACCAAACACATAGCACAAAAGACGTACCAGCTAGCCAAAATAAAACACTTCTTAGACGCAGACACTAGACTATTGTTCTACACCTCACATATACAGACACATCTAGATTACTGCTCTACACTATGGGATTGTTGCCCTGCTTCCACCTCGAAGAGACTGCACTCCCTGCAAAAGAGAGTGCGTCTGATGCGATGAAGAGACAACAGCTGATCATCACCGATAATCGCACGACACCACAAACAAGGACAGGAAAAGAACCCAAAATACTGTCGCTAAAAAAACGTCTTCTCTACAACAAAGCCAAGCTGACTAACACAATTCTATCTAACAATGCCCCGTCATACCTAAGATCATTGTTTCAAACCAGTAGAAGGGAGGGACAACGATTACGTCAGTTACGTCTGCCCAAACCTAGGATCGACCTGTTCAAAAAGAGTCTAGCCTACTCTGGAGCCTACTTATGGAACAGCCTTCGACACCACCTAAAAAGCCTACCTACACAATATTCTTTTAACAAAGCACTTTTCAAACACTTCCTCAACACTGATTATCTACCCCCATAGAAACAGTATTTGCCTGTCAACATCTCATCCATAGGTCAACATTTCTTTTCCTCTTCCGCTCATTTTTGTGTGTGAATAATTTGTTTTATATCCATGTAATATCATTATTGTATTCACTTTAAAATATTATTATATAATGTAATGTATGTGTGAATGTACCCACATAATACTGTACTTTAGAAATGTGAGTCGTGAGAATGTACCCGCATACCAAAAATACAGATTAATTGTAGACAGATTGACCGCATGAGTGAGTGTCGGTATACAGAATTTATTTATTGTTTTATTTATTTTATTTTATTATTACTTTTTTCCCCCATTTACTAGCTTGTCTGTTTCAAAAAAAAAAAAACACTACTCATTTTTTTTTAATTATGATTGCATACTGTAAATGAATGTTGTTATGGTAACTTTATAATGTTGCATGCCTTTAAATTAATGCTTAAAGTATCATGTGGGAATGAAAGGATATAGTATGCAAGATTAATGAGAGTGGAAGGGCAGAATGTTAGACGGGCCTGCGCGCCCAATTCTTTACCCTTCGAAAATAAAGTTCGTTCGTTCGTTCGTTCTTTCGTTTGGTAGTATTGGCCTTTAAAACGCGCCCGTCAAGAGTTAACGATAAAAATTTGAAAAATCTACTAGCGTAGTGGTTCCAAAAAAAAATAGAAAGAATAAAACTCACGAACGCATAAGATTGAGAGAGCGGACACCTGCTGCCTCCTTGTCAAGTGTTAGAGGTTTGAATTAGCTACTCGGGCCAACAGTGCGAGACGATGCCGTTAGCTTGTGTCGAAAACGATGTCACAAGTTTGAAAATTTAAAAATACCCCACTAGCCCAATACATTTCTAACTACAGACACTGTGGAAAAAAATATATATACACACACGCATAATTACTTCCTATCGGGAAAAAGGAAGATCTGAGGCGATTTTTATAACATTCAAGTAGTTGAAACTTAGAAAACAACGAATACCAAAATGGAAAACATATTGAATTTTTTATTAATAGGTTTATGGTCATAAAAGTTAGCTAGTGTAAGAGCTGGTCTTGTCCTGGTGGGTAATATGCTTTCGAATCAAAAATCCGACAGAAAGAAATAAAGTTATGGACAAAAGACGGTATTTGTTCGTACAGACAGACCAACACATGCTCGTTTGGACTTGCACTAACGGTGACATTTTTTGACGCGTCCTTGAAAAAGGCAAGAAAGGGTACAAGTAGTCTGTTGTAGAAAGGGGCAGAAAAGGGGGAGAAAAATTATGGGATGGCTTAACACCAAATATATTTAGCAGTAGAAATCTAAGAATGAGAGAGGAAAAAAACTTGGTAGTGTCCAAAAATCAAGTCTGTTTTTGCTTTTAATTTCAAATTTCGAAATTGTCGATCGTTCAATGGCCAAAGCCTTTCATATTATTGAGAAAATTCAAAGGCTTGACGCCATTTGTAGAAGATAGTCCCGAGAGCAGGACGTTGTGTATTTGTGAAGAAAAGTGATTAGCCTTATTAAAGCAAATATATATGAAAGTATAGGCATCACAGTTCAGCCAGCGGTATATCTGGAATCTGCTATTCAACGTACCTGTGTTTTTTTCATTGAATTTCTGATAAGACCGACATTATTCATATATCGTTGGTTTAAAAATGTGAGTGAGAGGTGCTGCCATCACGACTGTAAGTAATCTGGTCCCAAGCTGATTTGTGCAGGGCCTGAAGGAGACTTAAGATAAAACACATTGCCAGTTTTGTAAATGCACATGTTTTGTGAAATAAAATGTTTTCTTAGGTGACCAGAGGGATACAGCTCACCTATCCCATTGTATGGTAGAAAATAAAGATTAATAATATTATTGCAGATGCAGTGCCGCCTTTGTAGGAGAGACATGTGAACAACACTGGTACACTGTGGAATGGATGTGCTGGATTGGTCCATTGGATATGACCAAGCTCTTTATTTCTTATGTATGCACTTTTGTATATAAAACACAGTCTAAATACGATTTAAACCAGGAGACATTGTTTCATTATTACAGGGGTTTATCTGGCACTAGTCTGGTGCCAGATTTCTATGGGAAAGTCGTTGAGGAGTTTTGGAGTCCAGTAGTGATAGGGGTCGCCAGTATCCCCCGTATTACTTTTGGAGCAGTGGTCATTCGGCAGAAAGAATTCAGACAGTTCCAGTGGGCCAGATAAGTGAAATATCTGGTACCCTAACAGTACATCAGCTATAAGAGCAGCATACCCCTGTATTCAAGAAATAAAATATTTCCCTAGTGAAATTAACAGTGACAGTGTATTTTAAAGAGACTGGGAGTGATTATAAGAATCCCAAACAGCCATCCAGTGATAGAAACCAGTAATAGACAGATTTTAGTAACACTATTAGTTTAATTTAACACTATTTGTTTGGACACTGGTCCCTGTGGGTCTAAAATTTACATTTTGTATATATCTTGAATTATTTTCATTTTTAAAGTCCTGACCAGAAGAATACTATGTTCAGGACCAAATAAATCATACAGAAAATTATTAATTGTACAAATATATCCCAAGTGTTATTTCCTTTAATCATAGTCTTTAATACTTGTTTGTGTAGAGGTGTATTATTGTTAAAGTACCATCACAACACACTTGCATATCCCTAGACATTAGACGTAGCTATCATTCATACTAGTCAAGAATAAGTCTGCTTGAGGCCATAAGGTGGTAGCAGAAATGTACCCTGATAACACTGGCTAACAAAAAAAAATTTTTTTTTTCTTTCTCTAACATTTCTATGTTTTTCTGGTCAATTTTAATGCGCTGTTTTTAAATCTGCAAACCGTTTTTCTCTATCAGGTCAGGATCTCTAGAAATACGCAATTGAAGTTTTTTAACAACACATACAGTATTACAACATCATTTGTACAAGAAGTATAACAGTTATGTAGGCTTGAATTTCTTTGCAGTCGACTTTCGTCGGTGAATGGCATGTGGTACATCGCGATGAAGCATCCAACAATAATCGGCAAGCATGGTCACACTCCACCGTCCTTGATAACGTGACTCCATTACGGCGATATCTTGATGGAATCGTTCTCCATGTTCATCGCTGACTTCGCCAAGGTTGTCAGGGAAAAAGTCAAGATGCGAATCGAGCAAATGGATTTTGAGGGACATGTTACAGCCCATAATTATGTATGCATCTATGCACTGCTTAACAATATGCACATAGTCGACAGATTTGTGATTTCCCAGACAGTTATCGACGATCGATTTGAATGCCATCCATGCGCGAAGTTCACTACCATGTAACAAGTTCTTGAATTGTTTGTCTGCAATAACTTTCCTAATCTGAGGTCCTACAAAGATACCTTCCTTTATCTTTGCATCGCTAATTTGCGGAAAATTTTCTCGAAGATAAGTGAAAGCTTTGCTCGTTTTATCTAACGCTTTTACGAAACTTCTTCATGAGCCCCAACTTTATATGTAACGGTGGTAAAATGATGCTGTCTTTGTTAACTAATGGCTCGTGTATTACATTTTTATGCCCGAGCTGCATACGATCCCTGATAGGCCACACCTTTCTTGCATAATGTTCCTGTCTGTTGCGGCTGTCCCATTCACATAGGAAGCAACAAAATTTAGTATACCCAGTCTGCATGCCCGTGAGAATTGCAATGACCTTTAGGTCTCCACAAATCCGCCATTGGTAGTCATTGTACTTTATTTTTGCCCAAAGTATAGCCATATTGTCATAAGTTTCTTTCATATGAACAGAGTAGGTGACTGGAATTGATGAAAATAAATTTCCAATATGCCATAACACGGCTTTTAGACTAGTCTTGGAAGAGTCGATGAAAAGTTGCCATTCGTTGACTATGTGCTCATGACCGAGGTGCACCATTAGACCTTTTACATCTTTGCAATAGCAAATGTCATCATCCATCTCAAAGTATTGAACAAGTTCTCTGTGTCTATGACGAAATTTAGATATCGGAGTATTGGGCGCTAAAAGATTCCATTCTTTGAGTCGCGAACCGAGTAATTCCGCTTGTCCTTTGGTGAGAGCGAGATCACGTATTAGATCTGAAAGTTCTGAATGGTTAATTAAGTGAACACCATCATTCACCGGTATATAATCCGAGTCAGCTAAAGCAGGTAAACTAATCACTTTCTGATGGTTCATTCACGTCCAACGGATATTGTTTCTGGTGGAATGGAACTGGGATCGGAGACACGTGATTGGATCATGAGGCACTGGTTTTGAAACCGATTCAATATTTGGATAAACCACAGACTTTCTAGTTTTAAAAAGTGAAACCATAGATATTTGTCAAGCAGAAGTAACAATCAGTAGCGTGATTTGTCGGTTCACGCCATATTACTGGCACTCCAAAAGGTAATCGACTTATGCTTCGGCGATTTTCGTAACCAACCTGCCAATGTATTTGCACAAGTCGAACAAACTGCATTTGGCTTCCAAGATTTATTTGCATCATCAACTTTCGAATCGAAATAAAGTTCATATGCTTTCTTTAGCAATGGTGTAAAGTTAATTCTTTTGGTGTAACACGATCGGTAAATATATCCGCACAACAGTGCTTAACAGAACAGATCAGTCCGATATTTCTACAACTTCTCTAGAAGCCAATATTTTCACTCAGAATTATTTCAAAATTACAGTTACTCGTCTAGAAATATAACGTAACACACATGAGTATCATGCATCTTTATTTAGGCAGTAATAAAAAACTGTATAATTCTAGTTTATGCCATTTTAGTATATTAATTTTTTAAAAGTTTTATAGTAAAAACAATGAAAAACGGAAGAGCTAATAACGTATTTCACCCAAAATATAATTTTAATTGAACAAATATCAATAAAGAAGCTCGAACTTGATAGACAATGAATTAAAGACGGATTTTCAAATTTGAATTCAGCGCGTCGAACTTGACCTAAGGAACACTTATTCTTGTATATAAAGAAAATAAAAAATGTTGTATTTGTCAGTGTAATATCAACCCTAACATTTTGTTCACAGAATCAGTGACCTTCACAGCTGGCCTCTAATTTCGATACAATAAGGAAACATATCAACAACATAAGTCCAAATAACCAAAACCCAGTAACCACTTATAGATCATTTTTGTACCCATAGATTATTGTTGACTTCACAGGCTGAAATATCTCTGTCGTCTATTTGTTGATGTTTATCTAATTTTTTGTAGAATGCCCTATTAGATGTAGATTCCAATCAGAGTTGTACGGTGGCGGAGTTCTAGGTCAATCTCTAAACCAAACTTTTGACCCACAGTGTTAAAGTTTTTCCGTAATGTTTTGTTCCACCCTTATTTTCACTCGCGACTCTTTTATTTTTTCTGATAGCAATTTGCCATTTACCTTAAATGTATCTTACTGGAACATTTAGCGTTCGATTACAGAGTGGTTTGAGGTGCCACCAGTGTCATATGCAATATGCTAAAACTGTGCATAATCGAGGCGATCCCAGATGAACTAGAGCCTTCTCTGGTAAAGGACCTAGGCGTTTCAGGTCTTTGATTCATCCAGCTCAGTGATTGTGTTAGATGGGGAAGTACAATGAAATTTGTTATTCTCCCATCCACCTTGAGTTAGTTGAATAACAATCAGCCCAGAAAACGTGGTGCTATCTACTAACATATTTTAATAAGGAAGTCAAACCCGTATAGTATACACCACTTACCCGCAGGAGTGATCACACCCCATAATTCATTAGTTACACTAGTTCTCAGTCCACCAAGATCAAGCTATGGAACAGTATCAGTCATGAAGAAACCTATAGTTATACATTTGCCTCAGGCCTACCTTAGATGTAATTGTATAGTTCCGCGATATATTAGTCATACAACTCCACCATCTCTGACATTTCAATTTAGATCACGCTGCTACATCACTCTGGGTTCACCAATCAGCACCCCCTGTCACCCTTCATCAATAGTACCTATAACCCCCAGATGAGTGATATCATAGGAAGGTCTCCACGGACATATACTTTTTATTCAAAACTACAACCCCATAAAATCTTCACTCTAGAATTTCATGTACAGTAATAACATTGTCCCCTCATTCAAATACCAACTTTTCTAATCCCCAGGCGGATATCACTCCCCCAAATTAATTACAAGTGGGGATATGATAGTAAAGAATTTTTATTCTAAAATGATTACTCCACATATAGTGACCATATAATTGGGGGGGTATGGGGGATGGTGTCAGGGTTTGTGTATATCATGTATAACATGATTAGTTACTATAATTTGAGTTTTTTTCAATTGCACTTGGGCAGGGGTTGGTGGCATCATGTAAGACAAATCTATAATAGTTTTGTTTTTACATTATCACCAAAGCGGGGGGGGGCGGTTTAATGGAGATCTTGGGGGGGTAACCTTATTTTACAATTCGGATATCAATTAATATTTTTAGGGATGGGTACGGGGGTGGGGGGGGGAGTAAATACTAGTTGGGGGCGGGGGGGGGGGGGTACAGGTTAACTATACTATGGGACTAGTATGTTCAATATAAATTATAAACTGGGTGGGGGGAACCACTCTTTAGGGGATAATTTGTCTCGTATGTGCAGAAGACTAACATATCCATCTGGTATAATATTGGATTTTTGTACAGAAAATTTTAGCTCCATGGTATAATTTTCACCTATCTTGTGTAGCGGGAGGAGGGGGGTACTGTGCAGGGGATTAATACAAGCACTCTGCCTCAGCGGGTTAGGGGCTAATGATTGTTTTAAAGGTATCATAACAGATGGAAGGTACACATGGGGTAACTCTAGAAGGTACAAGTGAGTAAGTAGGATAGGATCAGGGGGTGTTCGTGGGGACAGTCACAGGTCGGGATGGGGTGTAAAATTCAGTCAAAACAATTGGTGGACTCACAGGGATTAGGCTGTGTTCGATTAAGGGGGTTATGTTTCCAATCTACGTAAGGTTCTATTTTAGGAGTTTGAGAATCAGAAACGCACCTGAGCATCAGAGGGTGGGGGAAAGAGGTGGTGGGGGTGTCGGTAGGGTTGTTAAGTGAATACGAGGGGGTGGACGAATGAGGGTAGTTCAATTTGTCTTTTTTTTTTTATACATGTTACTGGAAGGTTTCCAACCAGCTATTGAGTGTACTTAACATGTCTGGGGGTTTAATCCGTGAGGTGGTACTGTGGGTGGTTGGGGGTTGGAGGGTTTGAGTTTTAGGGGAAGGTTCAGGGGTGGCACTAATGAGGGAGCTAAATAGGATTATTGGGCTAATACTGAGCAAATAAACTTAAGGGTTATCACAATGAATTTTGGGATATTCGTGGTTGGGGTCAGATAGGTGTAGGGAGGATGTAAGGTGTGGTAAAGGGTTGGGGGAGGGTGGGTGGGGGGTAGGTATTTAGTAGGGGGGTGGGTGGGGGGAAGGTTGAGTGGTGGGGGTGTGGGAGTGGTTGGTGGGTCGGGGGTTTTCTAAAGTGTTTGGTTGGTTTGTTTTGTGTGTTTGTATGAAGGGTACATATTCAGCAATTGTGTAATTGTATACCTAATGGATGGGACCATGGGGAATGGGATTATAAGGTAATACGGATATGATGGCCTGTTATTCAGGTTATGGGTGATCGGAGGGAAATTAGTGGTGTGGTTACTTGCCTCCACGGTTATGGTAAATTGGGGGGTAGTAATTGGATATTGGGTTAGGTACTATGTAAAAATAGCTCCCCTTAGGTATCTGTTTGTTTGAAATTTAAAACCGGTTTTATTCTAAGGAAAATTTCAAATCTTTGTACATTCCTCGTTTTTTCTATAGATACTTCTTGATTTAATTAGCTAATGTAAGGAGTATACCTCTTTTTATCTTTATATATTCTAGATATTATCTATTTATCTAACTAATTATCCTATACCAATCGTACAATTTATTTATTATCTTATTTCTAAGTCTATCTTTTTCTTACATTATCTAAATTCTAACAGCCCAACCAAACATATTCAAACACCCTCAATCTATCATATATCTAATCTCCTATCATTATCTACTAATACCCAATCTATTTATCTATCAATCTATCTATCTACTATCCCCCACAGATATAGTTGACCTGATCTGTATCTCAGAGATAATAGTTACTTTTTTTTTTTTTGATTATTAAAGTCCATTTTCAAAACATATCTTATTATCGAAAAATCTAATCTATAAACAATATTACATATTTAAAATTCTATCTAATGTATTAACCAGTGTCTACCTATCAACATCCAGCCTTTGACCGAACACAGACATAATAATTTTACGTTCGGGTACTAATTTTTTATAATTAATTCATTTTGCAATTTTACTAATACCCAATGGAACATAGATATTTAATCCCAATACTATTTAAATAACTTCCACTTTATATAGTAATATCAAATGTTTGCTCTCAATATTGTTAAACATAAATCTTATAATGTTAAACAATTGAGCCTTTAAACCAACTATTATAAATAAGTTCCCAATGGTGTAAAACCTAATGACCTATCCCTCAGACGGACCTAACGTACTAAAGATCAATACAAAATTTAACCTAAAACCTATCCTAACACAAACTTATTACCACAATGGTAGTATACATTATCTAAATTCCACTTTATATTTTAATCTATTTAGATATACTATTAGCCTCCATAATAAATTTCTACTATCAATACTATATAAATGTAGAACTTATATCTACTATCTATGCGAATATCTATCTACTTCTATACATATCTAGTTAGTTAATGGACTACCACTATCGTATCTAATCTATCTATCTATCGTATTCTATACGTAGCTACTATGCTAGTCCTATTCTAAAGATCTATCTGATACTATCTATTATTAATCTGTATCTATAAACAAATGACCGGGATCAACAGAAAGGAGCTGTGCCAATTTATTACAATTTAAAGTACGAGATATCGAATTATAATTTTTATGCGGAAGATCTATTATTGAGCAATATAAATACACTTAAAAGTAAATAATTCCTAATTACAAATATTTAATTGCAATCCCTTTTATAGTTTAGTTGACCACAACGCAACCCCCACATCCAAAAATCGACCCAATGTCCATAAAAGTAGGCGTACGGGAACTGTGCCTTATTAATAGCGATATCCCAACAAAATATCAACACCCTTTTCAAGGGATTAATGAGCTGTTCTTACTCATATTAAGAGCGGCATATTCGGATTAGCGGACACCCCGTTTCTACTTCATTTATACTATGTGCATCAATACCCATACCATACTACAGAATAATGCCTTTTTATTTATAACTACAATTTATTTTCTTTCTTAGATGGTAACCAAGTTTCAGAATTGTTAACTATTTGACAGTACCAACCCTTTCTAACCTCGTCTTTTTTATTTTATCACAAATCCCTCGTCATGTAATTTCGATAAGTGGTAATAGTAGAGCGTAGCGAAGTATTAAATCCCTATAAACACAACCCTTTTCTTCTGATCTCTACCTCAATATTATCAAATCCCCATATCTTGTCATACCAAGTCAAGTCTATAATCACACAGAATTCGTTTACTATTTCATAGAGAATGTTTTTTATTTTTATTTATATTATACGAATTAACAACTCCGGTACTTTGAGACCGATTCGTTATAAAGCGCATTCACAACTAATTTGTATTTTAAGATGGTAAGGTGATTTGGCTAATTGGGGGCATAAATATGCAATATAGTAATTTTAATCTTCAGGCAATATTTACAATAATCTCCTAAGTATACTATCAGCTCACTGACTCCCGCTGGGAGCGCCTTAGTTTTACTAATATTATTAATTGAAAACTTTTTTTAATTCCCATTAACCTTAATTAGTTCATCTTCAGTTAATGGAATTGAGCAAACATTGTTATGTTTAATATCAAATTGGCCTAAAACATTTATGAGCTCAATTGAGTATATTAATTACAGGATTAATATTTTAATAATAAGCTATCGTTACACTCACTTAACAATCCCTTTAAATACAAGCTTTACTACCTTTTTACACTTTGTAAACCGACTTATATTGCTTTAGTAACATCCTAATATTTAAACAAGACTAATTGCAAATATTCAAAGACCCGTTAGACATCATTACTTATAACACAAATATCCTAATAGACCCTTTTAAAACCAAGCCAACAATAAGTAGTACTCTTAATTATTAATTCTTAATTACTTAGAGCCTCTCTCTGTTCTTTGTTATCAACATACCAACGAAAACATATCCTTTTTTTTTCTGTAGCCTTTAACTTTATACGCCCTGTACTTTAATACTTACCCTAAAATAAAAGAATCATTAGTAATATAAGCCCTTAAATCTATTCTACAATTAAGAACCTATCAAAGTCCTTATCTTTATCTAACCCTTTTTAATATGCCACAAGGTTCGTTACACTGTAGCACCTTTTATCCTAACAATTATACTTTATAACTATCAAAATTCTATCAATCATTACCAAAGATAAAGCTTAGAAAATATACTAACAAAAAATATCTATGATTTATTCTATGAAATAATTTACGTTGATGAAATGCTATCCTATCTAATGCATCTACTAAGCTTTAAAAATTCTTTACTCATCTAATCTATCTCATGTATTTATCTAGGACTGTACCAATATAAGCATCGGAAATTTTGAGTATTAATCAAGAAATAAAATATTGCTGAAATCCACTAATTTCTACCTTAACTATAAAAAAGATCTAATCTTATCTCACAAATCAACTAGTTTTATTACACTTATAAGTCTCATCCTCTCATCTATTTATCTCATAAGTAAACTTATTAATTTATACCTAATTAAAACTAACCTACTTAATAGTATATATAATTTATAACGGATTGAGATGTTCATAATCTTGAAGAGCTACAATGTTATTTCAAAACTACCAGTTATAAATGCAAAATCAAATACCATAAGCTTCAAGTACTTACAAACAATATCCATTTATAACATTTTCAGCCACCATGAATAAATATAAAATGTAAATCAATAACGAAGATAAAATATTCTAAAGGAATATTAGCGTTCTGACTACAATTACGTATAAATGAATTGGATTAAAGCTCGCTAATCCTGAACCCTAATTTCTGAACATTGTCCATCAGAAATACTCCCTATAACAAACTAACTAAAAAATAATTAAGAATATTAAGGACGAAATATAGTAGTGAATCTATCAACATTTGTAACACCAAAAGAAGCTACTATCTAGTTTAATGCTCCGAGTATGTATCCAGTAAATCAAGACTCATTTACAAAAGTGAAGTTTGATTACCTGCTACCGTTAAGGCAGAATTACGAGTGATACAATATCCTGCTTCTAAAATCGACCTTAATCTACCCTATATACTAAATCTATCTAGTTTCTTTTTAATAGTGTTTATCATATTTATTCATTTAATCTACCTGCCATAAGAATCAAAAATATCATTTATTACTATCAATTGCTACCTAATGTAACATTACCCACTAATCTCAATCATCAAAAAAAGCAAATAAATACCCTATAGGCCTATTTCTAATATCATAAGCTATTATCTCATAAAAAAAAAG
>JAMPIV010006531.1:0-23872 GCA_024509875.1 Oreohelix idahoensis
AGTACTGTTATACTGTCATGTGTGAGATTAATTTGATATATTAATTCGAGAAGTTTCTCGGGCAGTGTCATATGTATTCCATACTGTTTACAGCCGTGTGTGGCTATACTGTGTGCAGTGTCTATTAAAAAGGGAATTTCTATAGAAAGTGTTATCTTTCTGTGTCAACCATTTCATGTTGTGGTCGTCTCCTAGCGGAGCGAGCCAAGTCTTAAATTATTGTCATTATTAAATCCACAGCATTAATTGGTAGTTGACAGACTGCAGCTTGACAGATATACAGTTAGATGATATATGACTTGATAGACTTCTCTGTATGTATACAAACAGATAGAAATAGATAGATTGAGTGATGGACAGAGACACATATAAGACTGACTGAAGAGACAGGTGGGCAAGGTAGTGGACAGATTAGGTAGACTGAAAACTGGCTATTTGTTATCGTTATTGTAAATCAGAATCGATGTCATTGCAGTCCGGGCCAAGCCATAGGTGCTCAGTCTCCCGCAGAAAATGTCGAAGGGTATGAATGCTAATTGTTCCTGTTGCGCACTGGTTATATACACGGCAGATGCGTCCTCTCATACGTCCATCCCTGCTGGTCTTACGTTTGATGCCAAATTCCAGCAATCTTTGCCTTGATGATTCATTGATTGCAGTGTCATTCTCTAATAGATGAACATGAATCGCCCTCAGTATTTCTTCCTTATCCATGGCCAATGCACATTTTATGGGTGCTCTTAAAACTAGTCTGTCAGCTCATTCATTGCCACGTACCCCGTCATGACCAGGACAGTAGATCCATATCAGTTCTTGAAGATTTGATGCTTCTATGGAGGTTTTCCATTCACATCGAATCCAACCATTTTGGACCTTTCGAAGCATGGATTGTGAGTCTGATACAATAATTGCTTTTGTTAATAAAGTCTCAGACAGCCATCGTAAGGCATCAGTAACTGCCTCTACCTCCATTCTCATGCTGGAGGTTGTTATCATGTAAGCCCCACTATGTTCAGTGACGGTTCTGCCCTTTACAGAGAAGCCCCACCCTGATTTATTACCACAGATTACAGACCCATCAGTATACACAATGGCATCATCATCCCCAGCATTATCATTTATAATGGCTATTTGTACAACGGATAAGACTAAAAGTCAGTAAAATAAGATAAAAATAATCTTGTACATTAAATGGAACACATAACATACAAGCAAAATGGCAGTTGAAGTGCATAAAAGAACAGAACAATGAAAGGTCTACCAAAATAATTTTTTTTCTTTTTTCTTGGTACGCCCGCTAATACTCGCTAATACTCGAGGCGAAATCTCAGGTTATTTTTAATGTCTAACCTGACATTGATTTTTACGTGAGTATCCTATTTTCTTGTACAGAGACAAGTGTCCCTCGCCATTCAGGCAGATACTCGCCGTTTTCAGAGGTACCCATTAGAGCTGGGTCGGCTCAGGAGCCGCCAGTCCCTGGTCGACGACACTCCTTCAAATGTTCTCGCCAGGTCTCGAGTTAATCCAGTCCAAATCCTGGTCGACGAAAAATCCTCAAATGCCGTCGCCCGGGTTTGATCCTGAATCACCCGGTCGCCAGAGTGGTGTTGTAACCACTACGCTAGCGCGGCTCCCTACAAAAATAATGATAAACATATATGACGCAGTTAAAAACAAACAACTTACATCATATCCTTTGATGTCTCCATTCTGTTGAGATCTGGGTGGGGGTGACCATCGAATGTGGAGAGAGTTTCCCTCTTTGTGTATTATAATGTTTTCAGGCGCTGCTGAGGGCACTGACAAGGAAATATAAATATTATTATCATAGTTTTTGAATCGAACAAAGAAATGAACATTTCAATTTTCAGCTATCTCAAGCTTCTTCCTAGCATGTTCATAATAAAGCAAGTTGGGGAAACCCACAGCTTGTGACTGTAGAAGACACAGCAAAATGACTAACTGGGCAAGAAGTGTTGAGTTGGTAAATTTTCTACCATATTTTTAATCTTACAATGGGGCAATGTAATCATCTGAACAGACTGGGTTTAAATTTCTGAACAGCCTATTGTTTCTGTCTTCTCTTTTCTGTTGTCTGGAGCCTTATTTTTATGAGCATTTTCAACTTATTATGTTGTGTCATTTTGCTGCATCTTTTTTTCTCCAAATCCTTTTTGGCCTCTTAACTTTTTTTCTCCTTTGTAGGTCGAAATCAATGGACACCAGTTAAAATGGTTATATTCCTTTCTATTGCCATTTGCAAACAATTATTGACAAATAAATAAGCTCTATTCTTCAAATAGTTCATAGATAAATGACCAGAACTGGACATGGTGTACAGATAATGACCAGCTCATACTCCAAGGATATAACTGGACTAAAGAAGACAACACACAATCACTTAACACTTACCAGATTCCTTGGTGGGCACTTTGACAGAATTGGAGCATCGGCTGGTATAGTTATGTTTTAGATACACAAGCTCAAGACTAGGGGGTGTTATTTTTTATTTGTTTTACAAACACAACATGCAAATCAAAGCCACATTTCTCAAAATGTAGGCCTACTTGAAAAAAAAAAAAAACCTCCACATCTTTAACAAGGCAGAAAAAAGAATTACTATTTCCTAATACTACATTGCATGAGGCTAGCAACCTCATCATGTTAAAAATAACACTGCTACAGAACCCATCACTGAAGTGCTCATGAAGTGCTATTGTGAATGCTTCCCGTAATTGGGCTAACTACAGTAGTGGCCCACGTGCTCACATAAGGGGTGGAGATGTGAAAAACAACAAACAAATCTACATCAGTGAGCAGCAGACCCTTGTTTTTTAGAAAACTTCAGCATTACTGTGTCAAGATTCCCAATATTATGATGAACTATACATGTGACAAACTAACTAGCTAACAGATATTTAAACAAAAACCTACAGCAATCTTCCAAAAATCTGGCTAACAGATCAATGATATGATACTGCATAACTCACCTCCCATTTGACCCTCACACTAGTTGCATTAATTGCCTCCCCTGCTTTGAGTTCTATATTCAGAACACTGAGCTCTTTGATGATTTCTTCTCTGGGCATGTTGACCGCAAAACTTGATCTTTTCTCGCTGATAATCAATGCAAAAGACAAAGTTGTAACTTATTTCAATTTTATGATATACATGTCAAACATGGTCACTGCCTGGAAACATGCCAAAAGGTAGTAACATCTTCGATAAACTGCTTGTATCACCATAAGAAACTTGGTAATGAACGAACTTATTTTCAAAGGGTTGAGAACTGGGCATGCAGGACCATCTAACATTCTGTACTTCCTTTCTCTCATCTTGGCTGAATCCATTTGATAAATTTTACCGCTTGCTTATTTTAATCTAAGACAATCAGGCAGAGTACAGGAGGCAGACCCTGTCAATGCAGATTTCCAGGCATAACAAAAAAAAAAAATGCCAAAAGCACACAACTTTTGTTAAAGTTGTTATGTTTCTGCCCTGTATAGTTTTCGTGGGGTCTCTGAAGAGATGAAGAAAAAACAGGACTATAGCCCCCCCACCCCCCACCAGGCATATGGAACAAGGTGATTAATATGAGATTGTGCTTGCAGCTGGCAACCTCATCATATAAAACAGTTAGCTGCAGAAACCACTGTTACATGAGCATATGAATGGTTGCTGCAGGCTTCTTGCAGGGGACCAGCTGCATTAGTGGATCCATGCTCCGTAAGGAACATAAAGGAAAATGATTGTTGATGATTATGTTTCTGTTACAGGAAACAATTGTTAAGTAACGTATGTAGAAGTATGTTTTAATGATGAGCACTGACACAGGCTCGAAACAAAATTTTCTCTGATATGACATAATGAAGCCGATACTATTTGTTCAGGAACTCACCTCAGGTGAGTTATATAGTCTGACTCACACCTTAAGTTATGATATAGTCTGACTCACCTCAAGTTATGATGTAGTCTGACTCACACCTCGAGTTATGATGTAGTCTGACTCACCTCGAGTTATTATGTAGTGTGACTCACCCTGAATTATCTAGTCTGACTCACCTCGAGTTACGATGTAGTCTGAGAGTGGGCTGGGTGGACTAAGACCAAAAGAGTTCTTGGCCCTAACCAAGAATAGATACTTGGTATCTGGCTGCAGATCTTTCACTGTGTAACTCTCTCGTGACACCGAGTCAGTGGCTACCTGCCAACCCTGGGGAACAACATTTACCTCAACATTAATAAAGCTGCTAGTTTCATCTTAGATGATGAACAGAAACAAAATGAAGAAATCAAGAAACTGATAAGAAACCAAATCAAGAATCTGGTAAGAAACCAAATCAAGAAACTGATAAGAAACAAAATCTTCTTCTTTTCTTCTTCTTCTTGCGATCGCATCTTTGATGATTACACCGTCAGACGAGTTCTCATGATGAATTCGACTGTTGTTTGAAGTTCCTCTTTAACTCCATATAGCTTTGAGTTTAGTGTTGAGTCATTGGGCCAGTATATCTTTCTTAACTGGTCATACAGAGGACAGTACTGTAGAACATGCTCAGCAGTTTGTTCGTTTAATCCACATGTGCACAGTGGTGATGCAGACAATCGTAGCTTGTGCATGTGTTTATTCAGTTTGTTATGCCCTGTCCTGAGTCGAAAAATAGTTATCTGTCCCTGCCGGTCGAGAGTGTGATAGTCGTCTTTGGGTTGGTTCTGTTCTCTTCTGATAGTCTGGATAGCTCTCTTTTTCTCAAAGTATGTGACTTCATTATCTTCTTGTTCACATTCTCCTCCCTTTTTTTGCAAGTTTATCTGCCTTTTCATTTCCGGGTACACCACAATGAGATGGTACCCACTGAAGTATGGTTCTCTTTTTGGCAGCTACCTTGTTTAGTTCATTTCTCAGATGCGGGAGTTTACCACCCTTGAGAGCTTGCAGGACAGACAGTGCATCTGTGAGGATGACTACCTGGTGGCAGTCAGAGTTGGTGTTATAAATCATATTGCAGCTTGCTCTAGAGCTTGAACCTCAGCTGTATAGTTGGAACAGAATTTACCAGTGGGAATGTGCCTAGTTTCATAGTGGTTGTCAGGATATGAGATAAAGATACCGGCACCTCCATTCCTAACAGCATTAGTTGCTGATCCATCTGTATAGGCATGTATCCATGATTGATCGGGATAGCTTTCTTGGATCATACTCAATGTAGCAGTTCGTTTTTGCAGATCATTATACTCACATCCACTTGTGAGACCACTGACTGATGTATTAATTTGGAGGGCACTGCTGGCCGGCTCCCATGGTACAGGGTATAGGGTGGGCTTCAGTGGTGTTGTCTTCATGGATAGGTCTTCTTGATGCTGTCTTATAAGTCTTTTCCCCCGATGCACAAAGCTGCTACGCTTTAGACGTCCCAATGCCAGATCATCTAGTCTTGCCTTCATTGGGTGCATTGGCATACTGGTCAAGATGTCACCCCAGTTGGTACCTGCTAATTTTCTGATAGGTGGGGCCTTTCCCTTCTGCATTTTTTCTTCCATTTGATCACCCCAAGATAGGTGGGGGTTTTGTCCCTTGAGGTTGTCCCTAGGTGTATTAGCTGATTTGTCCTTGGGGGCGAGGGAGAACAGTGTTGTGGAGGTTTTGTCTGTGTTTATTGTGATAAGCCATTTCTCTGCCCATGACACTAGCATGTCTGCTGCCCGCTGCATTCTATAATTTGCTGTGGTGACATTTTCATCAGCGCACCAGAGTACTAGGTCATCTGCATATAAGGCAGCTTTCACTCCTGCAGGGAGATCTTTCACCAGGTCATTGATGTAAACAAGGAAGAGTGTTGGGGAAATTACTCCTCCTTGAGGTACCCCCTGATGGAGCAACACTTTTCTGCTCTGCAGACCGTCAAGAGTGACTCTAGTTCTCCTGTTATGCAAGTATGACTGGATCCATTTCATCATGTTGCCTTGGATTCCACTTCTCCTAAGTTTTGCAATGAGGCCATCTTTCCACACCTTGTCAAAGGCCTGCTTGAAGTCGACCCAGATCGTTAGGACCTTTTTCTTCTCCTGGAAGGCATCTTCTATTGCTTGAGACAAGTAAGTAACTTGGTCTTCTATACTGTAGCATTCTCTAAATCCAGCTTGTTCCGGCACCAGGATCTGCTCAGACTCTAAATACCATTTCAATCTGTGGTTGACTATTCGCTCCATAGTCTTCCCAACACAGCTTGTGAGACTGATTGGCTGGTAACTTGCAGCCTCGGTCTTACATTTCCCTTTCTTTAGTATGGGTATTGTGATGGCTTCTCTCCATACTTGGGGTACCGTTCCTTTCAACCAGCTGTGGTTGAATATCTCAAGCAGTTTT
Organism: Oreohelix idahoensis; assembly: GCA_024509875.1. NCBI lineage: Eukaryota > Metazoa > Mollusca > Gastropoda > Stylommatophora > Oreohelicidae > Oreohelix > Oreohelix idahoensis. Next base: position 6,371 of record JAMPIV010006531.1, read on the forward strand.
GTCTTTGCTGCTGAGCTCAGATTTACAAGCATTTCGTTGCTGATTTTGTCTGGGCCGGGTGACTTTTGAAACTTAAGCTTGGAAATAGCCTTCTGTAGTTCTCCTAGTGTGATGGGTTCCCTCATTGGGGCAGGAGTATCTGTCTGTCCCATGGTTGTCAGTATTTCTTTTCTTATCTCTCTCTGATGATCTATGTTAATGGGTAAGTTGCTTTCTGAACTGTATCTTCTAGCAAACAAGTCTGCAGCTTGTTTTCCTCTGAAAAGTTTGCCACCTTCATCCAATGTGATAGTCTGCCTAGGTGAGGAACGCTCTTCATTTAGAGACTTGACTAATCTCCAAAGTTTCCTGCCGTCTTTCTCAAGGTTCAGCGATGCCGTTTTAGTTCTCCAGCTTTTCCGTTTTTCTTCTAGCTTTGTTCTCTGAAACTCTGCTACAGCCTTTTTCCATTTGTTGTGAGTTTCAAGTGAAGGCTGAGACTCTGCGTCCTTTCTAGCCCTGTCCATAGCTTCCTGACGTTCTTGGAGTGTGCTGGACCAGTATGGTATGTAGTTACGCCGGCATCCTTTGGGAATGGTTTCTTTTGCAGCTTGTAGTATGCATCTGTTGAAGTCTTTTACCACTTCATTAATGTCTCTGTTCTGTACCTTGAGGGTAGACAGCAGCGTGTTCACCTGATGCCTGAATAAACCCCAGTTGGCTTTTTTGTAGTTCCATCTTGTAATGGCTGGGCCTGTACTGAGAGTTGCACTCTGGACAGTAAGAAAGATTGGGCGATGGTCGCTTCCCCCTAGTTGGTCTCCTACTTCTCTACTAATAGATCCAGCTATATCTGGTGTGGAGAAGGCAAGATCTGGTGTTGAAGTTGTGCGCCATCCTCTGGAGTAGAAGGTAGGAGTATCTGTGGCATTATTGACTAGGATTAGGGAGTGATAATCTTGCCAAGTTTCAACCTCTTCACCTCTGTGATCCAGATGGTTATAGCCCCAGCTCTGGGAGTGGCTATTAAAGTCTCCAACTGCTATAAAGTTGGTGGCTGGTACCTGTATAGAGCTGAGACTCAGGGGTTTGTTGTTCGGACAGTAATAGTCAGTAATAGTTCAGGAGTTCTATTTCCATCTTGTCTACCTTTATCTGCAACAGCTGATATTCTGCTCCATCCATGAAGGTTTTCCTTTCATGTGCAGGAATGTTATTCCTTACAAGAGTAAGAAACAAAATCAAGAAACTGGTAACAAACAAAATCAAGAAACTGATAAGAAACAAAATCAAGAAACTGGTAAGAAACAAAATCAAGAAACTGATAAGAAACAAAATTAAGAAACTGGTAAGAAACAAAATCAAGAAACTGATTTAAAAAACAAAAAATCTAGAAACTGGTAAAAAAACAAAACCAAGAAACTGATTAAAAAAACAAAGAAACTGATAAAAAAAACATAAAATCTAGAAACTGGTAAAAAACAAAACCAAGAAACTGATTAAAAAACAAAATCTAGAAACTGGTAAGAAACAAAATCAAGAAACTGATTAAAAAAAACAAAAAAATCTAGAAACTGGTAAAAAACAAACCAAGAAACTGATTAAAAAACAAAATCTAGAAACTGGTAAGAAACAAAATCAAGAATCTGATTAAAAAAAAAAAAAAAATCTAGAAACTGGTAAAAAACAAAACCAAGAAACTGATAGAAAAACGTAATCTAGAAACTGGTAAGAAACAAAACCAAGAAACTGATTAAAAAAAAAAATCAAGAAACTGGTAAGAAACAACACCACACAACAATGTTTACTAATCGATTTCCTTTTCTAATTGTTTGCCCTTATGGAGCATTGATCCACTACTGTAGCTAGTCTCCTTGCAGGAAGCCTACATTTAAACATTCATGTGCTGTTACAGTTGTGGTTTCTACAGCAACTAGTTGAAAATGATGAGATTGCCAGCCACATGTACATCCTCAGTTCTTTCTTATGATGGCCTGGGACAATATTATCCTTATTCTTTCTTTGTCCCCTCAGAGTGCCCCAGGAAGTACTTTGGCCAATGTAGTCCTATAAAAATGCAGAGCAAGAGGTTGCCCAAATAAGAAGGCTAACTGACTGTGCTAGTGAGATCTGTTATACCAGATCCTCTTGTGACATTTGTTCCAGTTCTTTTCATGTCTTCTTTGTCCTAATTATGTCTGTTCCCAATTCTCTTCTTTGTACATTTTGGTTCTCTTCTTTTACCTTGGTAATCCCTGATTAAGAACTGTCTTTGTGGTTGTTGCTTTTGTTGTTTTCAATGTTTCAGTCATACAAATGTATTCATTCAGTACCTTTACCACAGGCCTTGAACAAACACATGCCAAGTCCTCCTGTCATGTCTTCCTGTCAAGTCCTCCTGTCATGTCCTCCTGCCATGTCCTCCTGTCATGTCCTCCTGTCAGCTCAAGTTCTTTCCCACATTTTCCTCATTATTTTCACTTCTGTCTCCAGTTCTTTCTCCCTGTGTTTTTTGGTCTACGTCTGCCTCTACCTCTACCTCTGCCACTGTTTCCCTGAGAATTCGAGAACAAGGAGTGCCTTGTAATGCTATCTACAAGTTTCCTCTATGTTTCACAGCCATACAACAGTATTGTCTTGACATTTCAGATACCAGTGTGTGTGTGTGTGCACACAAACAACAGAATTGATGAGGACACCAAAAATTGAGATCTGTGGAGGGACATGACCACCAACACCTCAGGGTACAGCACATGACTTGAATTTCCTCTTCTTCATGACCATTTTAATTTCTTCCATGCATATCTTCTTCAATTTACTTGTTTTCTCTAGAATGGTCTGTTGGATAAGCCAAACGTCAAATATATATTCTCACCTCTAGTTCTCTAAATGACAAATCCTTCTCTTCCTCATGCTCTCGTTGGGACAACAAGTATAAATACAAAACAGATTCACAATACTGGCAATGGTAGAGATAATCCATACAACTAAACTAGGTAGAGAGTTCTTTAAAAAGGTGTTAAAACAACTGTCATACCTCTGATGTTTGAGGACTGAAGTACTCCACAATGAAGGCATAGACATGGGATTGACCAATCTGATCACTGGCCACCCAGGTTAAGTGAACAGATGTGTCTGCTATATCTGATACCCGAGGCTTGGATGGAGCACCTGGGAATGCTGATGGTAACTGAGTTCGATGATACGGCCCTTGTTCTGTCAAAGATGAAACATGTTCTTCCATTAGTAATAAAGATCAAATTCACAATCAGATTCCCCTGACTTTTCATCTGAACACATTCTCCTTTCGCAGCCGTGCCTCTTCAAAAACTACCAGCATTTTGACTGTTCACAGCTATTAATTAAATGTATCAATAAAAAAAAGTTTCAGCAATAGCAAGTTTATGACTATTTGCACACAAAGGGATCAATCAAATATTTAAAATGTGCTGCTAAAATTTAGGTTGTTTACAGTACTACCAAGGGGGCAGACGAAGAGTGATCTGGGCCCCGAGGTAATAAGTATCATTGGCCCCTAACCACCCATTCAACATAGATGAAGGCTAGGGGAGAGTGGGCCTCCTCCTACTGTGGGTCCTCAGGTACTGTCCGGGTTGCCTGACTGCTCAGTTCGCTCTGGTACAACCATTCAAATATTTCATTGAGGAACAATTTAGTGTTGTGTTGCTAATAGTTTTTGAACTTTCACATAATAACTAACCAAATATTTCACTATATCACAAGTCATGTTAACAAAATAGCAAAGACATGTTCTAGTGGTTTAAAAATAAAAATTGCTGCAAATGTTGAACATTCAAGTACTTCACTGTGAAACAATTATGTTAATGAAGTTACCACACAAAACTGTCACTGCAAAACAATTAAATCTGCCTTCAGCATTAACACTGTAATTGTGTATCAATTTTTGTCTTAACTAAAAAATCATAACTCACTGAACCAGTTTGTACAAAAGTCAAAAAAGAACATTACACAATATGTTAGTGTGATCAATAAGTTCTAAATATAATAATCCAATAAAAATTGTCAGTGCTTGTTTGAGTAGAGTATGATTTTTTTCTTCTTCTGTGGATCTGTTTATTTTAGCCAACTTATTAGTCTACACTTTTTGTGTGTTTCCACCTCCCTACAAAGGATATCAACTCTAATGCTAGTCAGTTGTGTGGGTAGAAGAAACTTCAGTTTTTCCATGTTTTAATTTCCTACTTAATTTTTTTTAAAACCTTGTCCAAGTAGGCCTAGAATTTCTACTCTACAAGATGCTAATGAAATATGGTATGTGCAAGAGTGAATACAGTCCTTTCGTGCACTGCCATAAGGGGCTGCTCGGTCACTGTCCACTATTGCGAGTGCTAACATCACCCGGAGCACAAAGTTCAAACAATGACGTTTATCTTTTTTTTCAACCACAACCTCTTACGTAACCGTAGCAACCTTTCATGGAACTCTGAGTTCTGTGGAATCCTGGCTGAGAAACCCTAGTCTAACCAGTCATGTGATGGTATAAAAATACTGGTGCCAGAAATTTTAAACTTATTAATTATTCCTAAACTGACATGCCCCTAAAAAAAGGTGGCGGCCAGAAAAACATGGCTCTAATTTGAATGTCAGATTTAAAAAACTTTTAAACAAAGAAAATGTTACACTAAAGAGGCTGGTGACTGAAGTGCTGAAGAACAAAGGTAGACGATAATTTGAAACATCATAAAACAGAAAAAACAAAACTTACTGGCAACTGTAAGTGAAGCTGTCCAATCTGTCTCTCCTGTCTCACTAATGGCTTTACAAGTGTATAATCCAGAGTCAGTGACTTTAACATCTGTAGACATAAACCAAGCATGTTTCTCTTAAAAAAAACTTTAAAATGTTAGCTACAGTTAACACAAGCAACAGTGCTCCATGTAGCTCCAGGGACAAAGAAAGATTAGGGCTAATGCTCACCCTGGCATGTCATACAGGGTGACTTAAATGAGGTTGTGTATGTGAGTGGAAACTTCATCATGTAAAACAAATTGCTACATAATTCATCACTGCATGTGAATTCCTGGTGCAGGCTTCACGTAAGGGGGCTGGCTGGAGTGGTGGCTCCATGCTCCATAAGGAGGGATGATGATGATGGTGAAGATGATGATGGTGGTGAAGATGATGATGGTGAAGATGATGATGTCAAATACTGCTGAGAACAAGTCAGAATATAATGAAGATTATATCTTGAGTAACATTATAAACAATGGAGATAATGGTAAACTTATTCTAGCATCAGTAGCAGAGGAAAGGAGCCATTTTACAAAAGTGCATTTACAGACATATGGTCAGTCCTGATCCTAATGACAGCATTGGCCATCTTACAAGGAGAGATCAGAGCACCATTTTTCGGCTCAGATCACAACATACACCACTCAACAGTTACTTGAACAGGATCCAACCACAACATTCTCCAAAGAGCCAGCTATGTAACTACCCCTATGAAACTGTTGACCACCACCTCTTTGAGTGCCCAGCACTCGATGATGTTAGGAAAAATGCCCTTTCCTCCGAGGCCAGGTAAGTGGAACACCTTGTATGAAGACACAAAACAACTTGCGAAAACATGCAGATATCAGTACATGGTATTGGGCCAAAGGGCGAGAGCCCAAGCGTTGCTGGATCAATAACAATAACAAAAGCACAAGAAGAACACAGTCAATGTATCAGCAAACAAGTGTCTATCATGGCAAGTCAAGCAAGGATATCACATTGTTATCTATTCCTGCTTTTTATTTTGTCTTAATACAGCATAAATATCTAATATGCTGCTGTTTGGTTTTGTAGTTCCATGAATATTTTTTTTATTTCCTTACTTGCTACACTAAGAAAAACAACAATAACAACTCATGTATATATATCTTAATCAGCACACAACACCTGCAGCATTAACACAGAACTCCACAACCTCTAGATACAATCTCAACCATAAAGAATCTGACTATTCTAATGACAGGAAGCTCAATACACAGGATTAAACAGGTGGAAATCTGATTGTCTGAAGTGAGAACAATGTTGCTGTTTATAAACTTACTGCTCCAAATTCCATAGCCTAGTGCGGTTGTTCCTCAGCCAGTAAAGCCTTTCCCACAATTTTACCAAATCTTTTAGCATCCTTGTTCTTTGACTCTCCCTTCAGGTCCAATAGTTTTGGTAGATTATATACTAAGATGGACATTTAAACCTCTTGCACCATCTTCAACAGCTATGACTTTTGCTGCCAATCCCTGACTTCTCCATTCCATGACCAAATCATTATATGTGGCCATGTAAAATGTGTAACATCCATCTAATCTGGATTCAAGTGGCTCAATCAAAATATCCTGGTGTGATGATGGAGAATGCACCACTGTATTTGGTCATCTTTGAGACTTTTTAATGGTCACACCACCATGACCAAATTTCCAAGTATTAGCTCAAGTGTGTCCAGCCATTGGGGGGGGGGGGGGGGGGGGGAGAGAGAGAAGAGAGCCTAGTTCTACAGTGCCGTTTGCTTTTCACTTCCTTCCAGTTTCACTGAGGGCCAAACTGTCCTAACTACTTGGTCTGATAAATGTCATGCTGCATCACTGCTAGTCTTGCCCTATATGTTTTATATTCTTCCAGAACTGGCTTGAAATAGACAATGGGCTTGCAGTAATGAGCTGTATCCGATAGACCTGGCGGTGCTCCTAACCACTTTCTAGTAAATGTGTTGATCTTTCTCTCTATAGATTCCACAGTTCTCCTCCTTATTTCATATTTAAGCAGTGTCCATAGTAGTTTTTGGACCAATGCATACATGCCACACCTCAGACATGAAAAACCTGTACAAAAAATCCAAAAACCCTGTACAAAGACCCGCAAAACCTGTACAAAGACTGAAAAACGTAACAAAAGAGTTAATTCATGTAAAAATATATTCAATTAGATGGTTCTGCACCATCATAGTGACATGCACCCTTTGCCTTTTTAAGCATGTCTTCACTTGCTTTAAAACCTAAACAACAGGAGTTAGAATTTATTTTGCATTGTAGAAATGCTGTAACTGTATCGGCCTCATCATTTAGTCTATTTCTGCAAAAAAAATTAATACAATTTATGGTGAAAATGAAGAACAGTTTGGTGTCTGTTCTATAGTGCCTAATAATAGTATAGGTCTAAAGAGACCAGTAATAAGCGTTTTGGGTTAGGTTTACTAATCTTAAATCAAATATATATATATATATATATATATATATATATATATATATATATATATATATATATATATATATATATATATATATATATATTTTTTTTTTTTTTTTTAAAGCTAGCAATGAAAATATAAACTGGCGCAACTAATCTCTATCAAACTTCAATAATTGGAATAGCCAGGCCTATAGCCCAACTGGTAGCTTTAAATAGACCTACCCATACGACTTTTAGTGTCAATCAAACATTGATAGTAATTAATTATTTAATAAATATAAGCCTAGCCTAAATCATTAGTTGACCGTAATGATGATCACCCAAGGCAAAATCGCATTGTTTTTTAAATAAACGAAATTAAAACTAAGACGAGAAGTAGGCCTAACTCCAAATAGGCTAAACTTTTCTCTGATCGGGTTAAGATGCAAATTTGCATTGCTTTTGTGTGTGTGTTTTTTTTTTTTTTCAGTTTCATAATTTGGTAATATCGGACGCCGAACGCTTCGCATGTATTTTCGTACCATTTAGATTTAAGGTTAGTGTTACTAGCCTAAATGGTACGAAAATACATGCAGATCGTTCGGCGACCGTCATTCAGATATTACCCATTATTTGTATTGTATTATTATTCAAATTTACATTTCTTACGCACTTTCTACAAGTTTAAGAGAAATCAAGGTAATTTCCTATCTTTCATACCTTTTTACTCCGCAGTGAATAGGCTATGTATAGTTAGGTGTTTAGGGTTTGTTTTAGGGTTAGTGTTAACCATAATACTAACCCTAATCCTAACCCTAATCCTAACCCTAAGTGCTACGAAACAACACCTAACTACATATATTCACTGCGGATCAAAAAGGTACGAAAGATAGGACATTACCGAAATCAAATAATATGAAGTGGTATCCGCCTTTTTTTTAAGCAGCCGTAAATAATAAATTAGGCTATGCTAAATCTTACGGAAAAAAAAAAGCATAGCCTAGGCCTAAGTTATCTGACAGTTAAATCTAACTTCATCTAAACAATGTTATTGTAATACTTTAAAAAAAAAAAATGAATTACTTACCAATACTAAACTGGAAATTAATCCTAAACAATAGGCTCGACTCAGTGCTGCGTAATCGTTCAAATAATCAGTAACCTCGCGCTAGCTTTAGCGAAAAATTGTGATCAACACGCCACGTACATCCCGCGGCAATTGAAAAATAGGCAGCTTGATTTTCATTGGTTATTTTTTTTTTTATCCACTTGGCATATAATCTCGCCGAATCTCATGACGCAATTTACGGAAAATTGTGTAGTGGCACAAAACGGTCCATTTATATGTATATTTAATAATTAGGTGAAAAAACCCGTACAGACGGTATGTACGGGCCGTACACATCTGAAAACGCAAACACCCCGTACAGATTATGGGTAAACCATAGCGTGTGGCATGTATGGACCAATGTGAATTCGAGGCACCCTATTTTGAACATTCCTGTGAATTTGCTTGTCTATTACCTGCAATCCTCTATTTCCCATCACTTTTATTTATTATACAGCCAGAATCTTTGAGAAGAATATCACATGAGCAACAACAACAAATTAAAAAACAAAGTCCAACATAACAATAATTCAAAGAATTTTTATTTTTATTTTTTTACCTGAGATCTGCAGTGTCCCAGAATTCAAAATTGCTGTTCTTGAATCTAAGTTAATCAAAGGTTTCCCATCCTTGTACCATCGGATAGTTGGTGCTGGTGGTGCTTCTCCAACTGCTTGACAGGCAAGCAATGCAAGCTCTTTTGGTTCCAAAGTCTGATTCTGAGGTCCTACCATAATTGTTGGTGGAGGACGGTCATCTTGATCTGCAGGTAAGATACAGAATTGATTTATACTGGTACTAAAAAGGAAGTGAACAGATTTAATACATTCTTTTTTCTTCTTTTAATTGTATGGTAAAGTGCAAAGGTAGCCTCCATCTTTCTTCTACACAGAAGAAAGAAGAAAAAAATCATTACAACAACATATGGGAAGAAAGAAATTCACCACTACAACACCCTGCACAATGTCCACAATCAGAACAAAATCGGCAGCGATAAAAGGACAGGGAAAAAACAATAATTACAGTATGCTGCAGAAATGGGCAGGGATGAAAGACTAATCAATAAATATCCAACAGACATAAAAATAATATAACAGGCAATGACTTACCCTTGACTGAAAGAACCGCAGAGGCTGTTGTGACTTTAGAATTTGACAGACTGTTCAAGGCCTGGCAAACATAGGTCCCCTCATCACGATACTCAACATTCTTTATTCTCAAGGTCCCATCCTCAGAGACTAGGAATCGTCCATGGTCTTGATGTGGGAACATCAAGAGCTATAAAAAAAAATGTATATTAAATGATGAATTAAGTTACTGTGTTTGTTAAACAGTTTAAACAACATTACCTGAAATGTCCATTTCCTTAATCTTCTTAATTTTTTTGTCCCTATCAGGTCAAGTTGCTAAAGAAGGGTGATTTGCAAGAGTGCACAAATTACAAAGCAATACTGTTACTACCGGTGTGGAGATAATATTAAACAGGAGCATCATTGAAAGATAAACGTGGCCTTAGCTGGCCAATCAACAAAAGAAGGTTTTCTGCAACATGGTTCACATAGCCATGCACTGTGTGTATTAGTAGAACATAAAAAGTAGTTTGGAAAAGAACTTACCACTTTATATCAGACTAAGAAAAGGCAATTCAATATTTATTTAGGCAGAGAACTGTCCTGAAAACTAATGAAGCCTAGTTATCATTAGATGCATTTATTCTGATAATCTTTATCTTCTCTCTGTGTTTTCAAACCAAATTGCTGTGACCTCTGCTAACTTTGAAGACAATATCTAGATGTAGCTCTGCTAACTTTTGAAGACAATATCTAGATGTAACTTTGCAGACATTATCTAGATGTAACTTTGCTAACTTTGAAGACATTATCTAGATGTAACTTTGAAGACAATATCTAGATGTAACTTTGCTAACTTTGAAGACAATATCTAGATGTAACTTTGAAGACAATATCTAGATGTAACTTTGCTAACTTTGAAGACAATATCAAGCATTACCAAAAGCACTGAAATACTTGCCTGTTCTTTTCCTTTGCTCCAGAAGACTGTTGGTGGTGGATTACTGGTAACAACACACTGGAAAATTGCTGTTCGACCACGACCCACAGACATATCTTTAGGAGTTATCAAAAAAGACGGAAGAGCTGCAGAGAGAAAACATTACTCATTAATAGCGAGAATATTCTCTTTAATATTTATCTAGAACATATTATGCAGGAGGCTCTCTACGATTATAAATCAACCATATCGATTGGAGGCCGACCTCTGTGCAACCTACGTTTTGCTGATGATATTGATCTGATAGCTGGATCAGAATCAGAACTTCAAGACCTTACCTCTAGACTGGAGAAAGTAACAAGAACCTATGGGATGGAAATTAATATAGAAAAAAGCAAGATATTGGTGAATAGCCATAAGAAACATGTTCCGACCAACATTACGTTAAATGGGCAAACGTTAGAAGAAGTTAACACCTTTAAATATCTCGGGTGCACTATATGTAGTGATGGAAGATCAAGTAAAGAAATCAAGACAAGACTTGAGATGGCCTCAGCTGCCATGACAAAGTTGAATGTGATCTGGAAAAGTAACATCAGTTTTCCTGTGAAGATCAAATTATACAAATCACTTGTATTATCTATTCTCTTGTATGGGTGTGAGAGCTGGACACTCACTGCAGATACGGAGCGAAGGATTCAGGCTTTCGAGCATAAATGTTATAGAAGAATTTTGCGCATTTGCTATAAGAGCACAAAACAAATGTCTATGTTAGAGAGAAGATAAACACCTATGCAGGCCACCAAGAACCACTTTTGTCAATAGTGAAACATCGAAAGCTTGCCTGGTTTGGGCATGTAACTCGTCATGACTCCCTTTCGAAAACGATCCTTCAGGGGACAGTCGAAGGTAAACGGAGAAGAGGAAGGCAGAGAAAATCCTGGGCTGATAACATCAAAGAATGGGCAGGACACGGTTTTTCCACACTTGTACGCATTGCTGAGGATAGAGAGCAGTGGAGGACCCTGTCTGCTGATGCTTCCACCATGGCACCCCTACGACCCATGATGGGTTACGGGCTGAGATGATGATGATTCTTGAAACATTGGTAATAGATAAGAGAGGGAAACAAAATAAAAAAATAAAAAAACCACATCTGAATGACAAGTAACACAACCAAGCAAACAAAGAAATAGTAAGAACATGGGGAAAAAAAGCTTCTAGGTATTAACTGGTTGCCTCACATGGATGAAATAAACTAAAATTTGGACCACAAGTATTCACTAACTCATGTTTCATTTAATTGTTAAAATCGTTTAACAATTGATGTTTTTCAACTTTTTTTCCAGTTGACTCCTTCATTTCGCCATTGTCAATCATGTATCTACATGAAGAATTCATGACAGCAGTGTTTGTCACACTGATATGACTACTCATTTTTTTTTTATAACGTCATTACACTGTATTTTAAAAAGTTAAAACTAGACACAGGGTCCATCGGTTAGTATTAGAGGGGTCATGTCTAACATTTATAAAAGGACAATGTTGACTAGTTATTACTGTAGTTGATGGTGCAGTAGTAATTTTGTACATCATGGTAAAAAAAATATAGGTTTTTTCTGCTAAGTGAAATTATCGGTTATTACAGAATTAAAGTGAGTTTTACTGTTAAGTGACGAAACACCTATATAAACTAATATAAAATTACTGTAAAACAGTGACCACGTCCGGTATCCATATTATAGAGGATAAATAATATTACTTCAGACCAGAGTAGCAACTATTTTTTGGGGGGCCTAAAAACTTTGAAGACAATATCTAGATGAAAGCTCTTGCTAACATTTGAAGACCATAACTAGATGTTGCTCTGCTAACCACCTGAAGACAAAATTTCTAGAGGTAACTTTGCTAACTTAGAAGATAATATCTGAGACCGTGAAACTATTGCTAACTTTGAAGACAATAACTAGATGTAACTTTGCTAACATTGAAGGGACAATATCTAGATGTAACATTGAGTAACTTTGAATGGACAATATCTAGATGTTAAGCTTTTGCTAACTTTGAAGTACAATTAACTAGATGTAACTTTGAAGACAATATCTAGATTGATTGAAGATTGATGAACAAATAACTAAAACTGGTGCCATAATGGTGCTAAACTGAAGGGAAAAAAACAAGTCTTAATGTAACAACAACTAACTGTGAATAAAATAGCCTAACATAATTGTGCCATGAAGAAGAAAAACAGCCTATAACCTAATTGTGCTAACTTTGAAGAATAAATTGTAAGATGTAACTGTGCTAGCTATAGATTAAAAATGTAAACTGGTGCAAGCTTAGGATTTAATAAATATCAGCCTGTATCAAAGCAGTGAACTGTGCTAGGATAACAAAGAAAAATAGTCATAAAGCATCTGTTGCTAGGCTTTTGAACGAAATTAGCCTGATACAAAACTAATGAAAATGAGCTTCAACATTGTTTATTTGCAGCTCTGTACAGAAAAAAATTTAATATGTACTAATGTTTCTTTGTGTAGTTATTGACCAGAAAAGGCTTAATAACAGATATATACACCTACCCACCCCCTAACAGAACAAACAGATGACACCTACTTACTATGATACAGAATAGTCTACCCAACAGATTCCACCGTGCCCTGCGCTGTTCACAGCAAACCACAGACATAACCGCCAATCATCTAATCATCCAGGACTTCTCTCTAATTCTTCAGCGAGTACCATCATCAAGCAGCCGTGCCCTGGGGTTCAAAAACGACACCAAAGATATAAAATATCCAGGGGGTCTCTCGTGAGATAAGACAGGAATAAGTCTAAAAGCTTCTGCAGTCCAGCTCATACAATACGTTAACATGAGGTTGGGTATGGGGGTTGGAAACCTCAACGTGTAAAAACAATTGCTACAAACATCTAGAACAGCAAGAGCATATGATATGCTTGGTGCAGGCTTCATGCACGAGGGCTGCTCCATATGAAGCGAAATTGCTAAATTGATGATGATGAATTATAAACTAGCTCAAGCACGATCAGATTGCCGAGGTTACAGGTCATGAACAGCAAACTGTAACCTATCTCAACTAATACACAGTGATGTCACAGTTAAAAGTGAGCTTGAGTATCAGTGCCTTGTGTAGTTCCCGGGGGGGGGGGGAGAGTGGGGGGGGGGGGGGCCGGGGGTGCTATTTCCTATCATAGAAAAGTGCCGTCCTTCCCCTTGTTCCCAGGCTGTAGAGACGGTGTATGTTACAAATGATGATTGCATTGTTTAACCCATCCTACCACTTCTCAGTGGAAAATAAAATTGGTGACCTAGCACTCTTAAAAGCAACACTTCTACACTACCTTCCACTCTCTTTCTCTCTCTGGCTTTAATTTTATGTCTTTAAATTTATTAGCTTTACAGTGCACGTGAGATTGATTGTATACACAGTATAAATAAGTTGGGCGATAAAAGAAAGGATAAACTGAATTGTTAGAACGGGCCTGCACACCCCATTCTCTCTCTCAACTCACTCTCCAGCACTCTCCTCTCTCACTCTCTCACTCTCACTCTCCTCTCTCCTCTCTCCTCACTCTCGCGACTACTGATTCAAGAAAGTGTAACCCTGTCAGCTAATCAACAGTCAAATGCGGTATTTGATGCCGGGCGTGGTCTCAAACACCTTCAAGAGCACTGCAATGTTTGGTTTTTTCTGCCTCATAGGTCACAAAGACAGGATCCGGTAAATAGACATAAAACGGAATGTAAAGACCCTCTAACGGTGTCGTCACAGGACAGGACTGCTTGACCGTGGAATTAGAGAGGAAGGCCTATGGTCCATAGGGATCTGGCATGTAATGTTGGAAGAAACGACCATCACTTACTCAGAGCATCAAGCATGAAATAGGTTCCGATGCTGCATCAAAAGTGTGTAATTTATTATCCCCACTCAGATTCGAGCGCTACTAGGATCATTGGCTACAAAGGACTTATCAACAAGCTATTCATGCCAAGACTGTGGAAAACTTATCCCGTATATTTACTCATCCTGGCTGTGAAAGCTATCTGGCTTAGTAAAAAATAAACAGTCGCCGACAAGATGGCAACTGAGATGATGTATTACTGGATGACAGTCAAGAATCCCATGGCTTTAAAAATATAAAATTTAAAAAAAAAACAAGGTATAAAAAACTATGTAGATTTCGTTACAATAAATGATAAGTTTGAAAAACCATGTGGCAATTGATCAAAAAGATTTTTTAAAAGACAAGTGACGATCACAATAAAGAAACAAGACAGTCGAACTACTACAATAGCGACTAAGTAAGTCAAGGAAAAGAAAAATCAGAAAACCGGAGAGGAGAAAGATGGTTAAGGGACAAGATCGCTTGCGTCAAACCGCATATGCACTCAATGAATGTTGAAATCCTTTTTTTTTTTTTCTTAAAGTGTTTGCGATGGATTAGGTGTAGGGGTGTGATTGTATGGAATTATGTTACTGTATGTAAGACCAACAGGTTAATGTTCAAAGGTGCAGACAATTCTTTCCTGGATTTTGTTACATATTTTATGCGACAGGGTAATGTTTCTATTTGAAGACAATACTATCAGTGTACACCATTTAAACCGCAGATTTTATTTAACATAAGATTTAAAAAAAAACACAAGGTCCAATTGTCCATAAGTCATAAATATCAAATACATTTGACTCAGGTGAAAAACTAAGACAAGGAACCGTTCAGAAACTTTAACATTCCAGTTGATGCTGTGTCAAACAGACTGGACGGCCGACGCTGATTCGAACTGCTTTTCTTAACAGTTTATAACAGATAAATCACATCAACAGGCGTGAAACATAACAGCAGAAGGGTGAAATGGAAACTTTGCTTGGCCCGGATTTCAGGAATGCTGCCAATGTAGGTTTAGGTTATGTAACACAGCTGTTCTGCGATTTCCCTGCACCAGGTCACAGAACCAGATGGCGAGCAATAAGGTAATGGGTTACAAAGAAATAAGAAATCAGAACTTTCGCGAGTGCCAGAAGTATGATATCTTAGACTTTCGTTCTAAAAAGCAGTGAGTAATGAATATGTTTGATGATATACATATATGTTCCTGGTAAAACTGTCTTCTTGACGATGATTCACGTTTTACATTTGTTCTGATAATTACAAGCCCACAAACCTTACGAATAGGAAATCCTCCCCAACTTCTTTTCTCCTTTGATTGCTTGGGATGGGGACCCCCGAGGATCGACATTTCAGCTCAACTGGTGGCATCTGACAATTTGCTTGATTGTCTTTACTGGCATTTCACAGGTATGTCGGGGTCTTCTCTGTATACGCTAAAGTCAAGGGTTAGCGTAATCATACAACAGCATGAGAAAACGAGACAATTGCTGGTTTGTGTTCATCACACTACATGCTGTTTAGTCAAGGAAGATGGTGGTTAACACAAGGTGATTATTTTTTTTTTTTTTTTTGGGGGGCTGGGGGGGGGAGGTGGGGGGGTTGATAATATTAGACATGGTGATTATATTGAGTGCGTGGGGAGTTTGTTGGATGATGATAGACAGTTTTTTTGATGATGAAGAATTGGACAATATTGGAGACAATGGCTATGGCGATGTGTTGAGTGTGGATGGATCTTGGATCTTGCCAGATGAGATGTAAGGTTAAACCACACCTAGAGTAGGTGGAATGGGACGTTGTATGAGTTATGGGGAGAGGAGTGAGTGCTCGTTTCGTTTCGTTATCTGAAATAAAAGGGGTAGTTTAAAGGGGGGGTTGGTGTGTGTGGTGTTAAGGGGGTGGGTTATTAGGGTGTGTATTAAGGATCCGTGTTTACCTCGCCTTTTTATGGCATATATGGGGTTTTATGGTTGTTAGGTCCATTTTTTCTTGACCATACGGCAACACAAGGGTGTGAAGATGGGTTACTGCAAATCACGGCCTGGACCCCTACCCCGCTGCTTACATTCCTCCCCAGAGTTCCTATGTGGTACCCCAATATCCTAAGTGTGATGGGTCGTACAGCAAACGCGCGTAGCCGATTTGCCGGTCTAAAAACAACAAAAAAAATAAATAAAAATCCCCAAACCTCACTACTTGTGCCGTGATTATGGAGTGCAGGTTGCACTCTAAACCTACAGTCCAGGTACACGCGGGGCCTCCAAACTGAATTATAGTTATGACCTAAAATGCAGGCACTATATTTTTCCTTGGTTTTAAAAATTATAGTTTCCTTTTAACGAAATTATAGCTGGAAAATCGTATTTAAGTTCTATTATTTAACCAACATAGGTTTACAAGCCAGAATATCGAAATATTAATAATGAACTAAGGTCGTAGGGTGTGCAGTCCAACAATACTCAGTTCTAGTTATTAATGGAAACCTTACCTTAGTACCCATTTTCCCCCCACTTAACAAGTGGTTATAGTACGCGTTATAAGGAAATCCGTTTTATTTATGTGGAGTAAAAACAATATTAAATCATGGGTTGGGAAAATTCGAAAGATCCGATAAACGACAATTCCGTTCAATTCGAGGTAGTTGGACAGTTACACAATCGGTGTAGCACGGAACACTTCAGTTAAAGGGAGCACGGAACAGATACGGATTGGTGTGCCTCGGATCATGATTAAGGAACTGAAAGTGTGGCCCGCCGAACAAACAGATAACGTAAAGGTAGAGCACTGAACAGTTAATAATGAGCGCCCTGGAAACAGTATTAAAGTTAATGGAGTGTGCACCGGAACAGTTTAAGTAATGGTCGTTTGATATATGGTATTAAGCACAAACTTTCATTTCTGATTGCATGCGGTAAACTCGAAAATGCACCGAACGTCCTTCCCATAGAATCACAAAAGGATGTCTCAGCATGGTGTAAGAACTCCGTAACCCTGGGATATATCCCCAAAGTGTGCAATCAGGAATCACTAACTCTACTACTACTTAGACCCGTTCTTTCATCTTTACCATCTACCCTGGGGTGTAGAGATTGCCTGAGAGAGCGCCATAACTATCCTATCGGCTGTCTACTCCTGGCCTAGTTCTCAAATCTAGGTCCTACGGTCCTTCAAATATTATATTCTATAAAGATGTACCTCTCAACCAACTCTGGTGCTCGATCCTAGAGGTCTGGATCATTCTCCTCTTATTCTTCCCCAAACATTGAGCAGGCAGCCGATCTTCTGCCATTCTGCAACAA